>CM070839.1:20529419-20821735 GCA_036326025.1 Chrosomus eos | reverse complement strand
ACTGAACTTCCTTAACTCCTTTCCAATCTCAAATTTTAATAATTCCCAATTATGACTAAACAACCCTTCCTTTTTAGCTTTAATCCAATAATAATTAATGAGTTTTTCCAATTCCTGTTTAACTGCACTTAATTTAAGCAAAGAACTATTCATTTTCCAGTATGAATTATACTTGTTACAATTTGTGTTTGGAGAAATATTAATTGTGAGTAATATGGCCTTATGGTCTGGTGTTGGCAAAACATTAACCAAAATATTGTTCCCATCAAAATGGTTAGAGACAAGCCAAAAATCAATCCTAGAACGTCTACTGCCATCCTTGTTACTCCAAGTATACACAATATCATCTAAAATTTTTTCCCTCCATATATCAATTAGATGAAATCTATCCATAAACAGTTTCAAATTTGTATTTAAATTTGAAGATCGTCTTGGAGGCCATCTATCTTTTGACTCATTTAAAACAACATTGAAATCACCCCCTATAATTAAATAAGAGTCAGGAAATTTGGATTACCAATATGTAAGTCTTTCCTCCAGCGAACATAATAACTGGTCATTATCAGTTTTACAATTATATCCATAGATATTAACTACTATAAAAATGACACTAAAACATTTTATAATTAAGCATATAAAGTGGCCATTTTCATCCTTAACCGAATGCAAAACCTCACCTCTAAAGTTATTTTTCAGGCAAGAAACCCCTGCTGAGTGTTCTGTTCCATGAGACAGCCAAATATCACTACCCCATTGTGATCTCCAAAAATTAACATCAGACGCAATAGAGTGAGATTCTTGAAAAAATACAAAATCATTATTAAACCTCTTAGTGAACAAAAACAAAGCCTTACGCTTAACGCTTTCTCTTAAACCCCTGGCATTCAAAGATATAATGGAAAATGACATACAACAAAGTTAACTCTGAAAAAACAAAACAACTTGTAACCTCTTATAACAGTCAGTAAGTATATTAAAATAAATTTGGCAAAAAGGTCAACCACATAATGTAGCACCATAAAGACTTGCATGTTTTGCAAATAAGCATCTCTTCAATAAAAAAAAAAAATCATTCTCTTGCTTCAACCACTGAAACAGTAACTGTCCAAAAGTGCAGATATACCAGATGACGCAAACATGCGTCTTATGTCCTCAACTCTTCAACAGAAGTCAACATCTTTTCAACAGCATTAGTTACCAACTCAGTCGACCGTGAGGATAATTTCGCCTTGCCCTTGTACAAAGGCTCTGCCTCCAACAAAGTAAGCAGTTTTCCCAGCCGCTCGAGCTTTTTGAACTTCCGGCCACAACTTCATCCTTCTCTCGCGATCTCCTTTGGAAAAGTCCTCTCTGAACTGCAAACCTTTGTCCCGCAAATACGAGGAGCTTTTGGCAGCCTTCCAAACTGCATCTCTGTAGGAGCGCGTGGAAAACTGTAGTATGGTTGCTCTAGGCCTACCGCTACTCTGTTGCGCACTCCCAAGACGGTGAACAACATCAATGGCACCTGGAAGCTTATCACTTTCGCTGGGAAGAATAGCTCGACAAATCTTGGTGACTTCTAGACGAATATTTTCATCAGCTGCCTCTGGAATGCCTATGATCTTCAGATTGCGCCGTCTCATGTAGGTTTCTAGATCATCCATTCTTCTCTCCATTTTGTTAACTGGCTGTTCAATTTGATCCACGCGCCGTTCCAAGCACACCACCTTTGCTGTGACAGTTTTTAAATCAGACAACACAACATCCATCTTTTCTCTCAGGTCGGAGATCTTTTGCTCTATCGCGTCAGAGCGGCAGTTAATCAGCTGCGTTATGTTCGCCAGCTGAGAGGAAATATCAACACTCGCATTATCACTGGCCTTTTTTTTAGCAGCTGGTGGTCTGCTTGGAGTGGTAGGCAGAGCTGGAAACTCCTCTTCTGCCAGGCTAAATGAATCATCTTCGCCCATGCTGACAACATAATCATGCCCACTGCTAACCACTGAGATCGTGCTTGTGCTAGCAGCACTAGCATTACCTTTTTCCTTTTCAGAACACGCCGAAAGCCCTCGTTTACGAACCATGGTTGAAGCAAAAAGAAGTTGTCAAGGATGCAACAGGTTGTTACAACTGAATAAAGAACCAGAACATCTAATTACTGCTTATAAGCAACATTTATAGGACAACTTGGTGCAAGCACTCAAAATTGTGACCGTTCAGGCTGCCATCTTGGTCACGCCCCCGTACAGGAGCAAAATGAAATTAGCGGAAGTAGGAAGTCTGACGTAGTCAGGCTAGCTTTATCGTTGAAGGTAATTGGTAATTTTTTTAATGTTTTTACATTTGCTTTAAATTAATTTAGCACAATGCACAAAATCAAATAATAGCTGTTTAACCACATGTACAGGCCATGGCCCGAGTTTTCCATTTTTATATTTGATTTTAATATTTATCTACATGTTTTTATTTAGTTTTTTTATGAACACAACATGTTCCTGTACCATTTATCTGTTTATCTCATTTATAATGCTTTAACAAAGACTTTTATGAATTTTGTGGTATGGTTAAGAACAGTGTGGCACAAGTTTGTGTTTATTTAGGACTGAATTCACTCCTTGGCAACTCAGAAAATATAAAACACTCATAAATGCAAATGCTCAGAATTGTGCAGAACGCATGGAACATCCAACAACCAATCAGAAACAAGACTTACAATACGTGAAAGTGTGTCCTGGATGATATTAAATTCTTCAGTTTTGTTGTGGACTGGACATCACACCTGACAGGGAACTGGACCTTATAAGTCAAGTTGGTCTTGGCATCCTTATTGGCTGAAGATCTCCTGAGTTTAGAAACACTAAACGGGTTCCCTTGTAGAAATAAACTCATCAACATCATGAACTTTAAGGGATAGTTTCATTTTCAAAAAATACAAATTCTGTCATCATTCTTACCCTCAAGTTGTTTCAAACCTATGCATTTCTTTCTTCTGCTGCTTCTGCTGCTTCAAAGGAAGGTATTTTGAAGAATATGGATAACCAAGCAGTTAATAGACCATTGATTTCCATAAAATGAAAAAAAAAAATACTATGGGAGTCAATTAAATATCTTCATAGAATACGAACCAATCACCATTACATTGGGATACACTGAGGATGAATTGCCTGTTAGTCTGTCTAAATTGCCTGTTTGATACACCTTGTTTGTGCCATGTTTTAAACAGATGTTTTATTATCACCTAAATTAAAAGTTAATCATCCCTACGCCAAAGAAGTTAGCAATAACCTTACTTAATGACTACTGCCCTGTAGCACTCACACCCATCATCATGATGTGCTTTTAGAGCTTGTCATGACCAACATCAATGCCACTATCCCACCTGGACCCCTTACAGTTTAGATGCAACACTGCAGATGCCATATACGCCATTTTCAGACACTTAGGCCTACATCAGAATGCTCTTCATTGACTTTCATCACTCACCAGCAAACTCTCCATACTTGGACTTAGAATTCACACAAAAAATGGATATTCTGTGAATACATTTTGAAATAGTGCCATGTTGCTTTTGTTGTATAAGAAAGATCGTGCATTCAGCATAATAACTCCTTTTGTGTTCAGCAGAGGAAAGAAAGTAATCGTCCTGTTTTCCCAGGACATGTCCAGTTTTCACGTGCTGTCCTGGGTGTTTTTAATAAAGTGATGAAAATGTCCTGGTTTTCATTATTTTTCATTGGGCCATTAAGAAAGAAAAACAGGATAAAAAAGAAAAAGAAGAAAACTAAATTGTGCCGAGTGTCCTGGTTTACAATTATCAAAATATGGTCACCCTAATATATAGCCTAGACCTAGTTGAGTACAGGATAACACACGTTTAATTTTGGAGTAACTATTCATTTAACACCACACTTTGTAACATGATCTTGACTTCCCAACCAACTAACATATCGCAGACAGTTCAGAATCTACGATATTCCCTCTAGCATTGGCTCAGGAGCATGTGCAATGACCACAACAAACAACTAGAGCACTAAAAGCACTGACTGATCACAGTCTCGCAGTTCCAATTTCTCAGCTACTGAGCAAAAGAAAAAATAATAATTAGCCTATTATTATATTCTTCAATAAATAATTAGCGTGTCGTAGGCTATAGGAGTGATTGACGACGGGCCGTTGAATGGGTGTGCATTATTTAGTCAATTATTTTTACACACCTCGAAACATTGTTCAGATGATGTATTTCAAGACGTTTGTCAAGTTTGTGTTATTAAAACGCTCTTGTGTGTGTGTAGGACTAATTTCTTACGCGTCTAATCCCAAACCTCCTTTGCTAATTTCAAAAACGTCATTTTAAAGCTATAGGCTAATGGAGGTTTGAGCCACAGATAGCAGAATAATGCAGTTATTTAATAGAGAGAGAGAGAGAGAGAGAGAGAGAGAGAGAGAGAGAGAGAGAGAGAGAGAGAGAGAGAGAGAGAGAGAGAGAGAGAGAGAGAGAGAGAGAGAGATTGCAATAATGAGACAGAAAAGCATGCATCTATATTATTTTATTTATTTATTTATTTATTAATTCGTTTTAATTCATTCGTAAAGTCATTCAACTTGTAACAACATGTAGGCCTATCAATAGGCTATTTATTTTTTTGTTATAGGACTATTATCTACAATAATAACGAAAACCTGTGCAGCAGTAGGCCTATTATCAATTTATTTATATATTCAGTTTATTTTCTATATGACTATACTTTATTTATTCAAATTAAACTGCACGTTTCATTGATTGTGAAGTTAGACATTGAAAAGGGCATATCGAGGCGCATGGCTGTTCTTGTTATGAATTGTAGGCTATCCTACTTTCCGTTATTACAGTTAACTACGCTAAATTATATTAGGCTATAGCTATCCTGTAATGCGGTCAAGACCTGCCTGGCTGGAACATTAGCCGTGCAAATAATTGCATGCTTTAGAAAGTCCGTCAACCAATCGGATTCAAGCATTCAACAACCCCGTTTCCCGTGGTATAAAAATAATAAGGCATAGTAAATGTAGGTTATATAATAAATGTAACGATTTGGATAAAAAAAGAAGAAGAATTTTTATAGATTTGGTCATTGAATGCATTTAGTGTCAGGTATGAAAACTGAGTTGAAGATGAAGATGAAGAAGATGAGGATGGACTGAAGACAGGATACACATGTAAACAAGGCTTAAACAATTGGCAGACATTGTTCATGTAATCATAGCATTATACACACGAACAACAACCGACCAAGAGTGAATGTGAGGAACTAAAATACACATGGCGATTAACTAAATTATGAACAGCTGATGATTTATGTCCATGGAAACAGATGAGTGGCGGGAAACAAAGACAAATAAGACAAGTGTCTGATGAAAACAAAACTAAAAGTCTATGAAAACGAAACTAACTGAACAAGAACCGTTTGATGGGGAGATGCAGATGTTTTGTCGCACATTTTGTTTCTTTGTCTATAACATGGTCTGTTTTTGGGTCTCAAAAGTTTATAATATTTTCACATTTATCTGATTTTTTAGTTTAGACATAGGCTATACAATGCGTTAATATCAAGTACAGACAATATTCTGACTTTAGTTTCAACCAATTCACTATCAGGGTGTGTTAAAGCATCAAATTTAGCTATTAAAATTTAGCTATTAAAATCTTAAAATCTTTGATTTTAATATGTACTAATAGCACACAATAGATTAAATTAAATACACTTCCTAGACCTAAGGACTCCTAACAATTAACAAGTGATTAATTATAATATTCAAAACTATTATGAAAGAACACTCTGTCAGAGCCTAATTCACAACCAGACATGGGTGAGGCTATAATTTTCTCTAATGTCACTAATGGAAACTGTCCATTTACATAGACAAATAACAGCAGGTGCTTGACAAGACAGGTCAGACATTTAAAAAGTTCACGTATGTTGTCAACTCAATCATATAGCAGAGAGCATAAGGTGGGTGAAACTATATGACTTCACACTCAGTCAGCATATATGATTCAAATAGGTCTTAGCATAATGTGATGATGAAGGGTGTGGTCACATGTTTAATTCACATGTATAACTTTAAATTGATTACTACTACACTGTAAAAAAGAAAATCTTTCAAAAAACAGTCAATGACTGTCAGCTATGGCTGCCAAACCAAAAAATGTAAAAATAAAGTAAAATATCATAATTTAAATAAAGTGCAAAAAACTTTTACAGAAATTTTCCTTAAATGTGTTACACAAAACAATGTTATTTTATAGCTATTTCCGGAATTATTACGATCAAACATCTTCACTGTAAAAAAAAAACACATAAAAACTGTCAAATGACTGTCAGCAACGGCTGCCATACAAAAAAATTTATGTAAAATATCCTAATTTAAAATACAATAGAGTCTTGCAGAAATCTTCATTAAACATTTTAACAAAAAATAATTTTACATACAGTATATTTCCTGAATTTTTGCTAACAAACACATTTCCTGTAAAAAGAGAATATCTTGCAGGTAACTATGATTTACTGTGACATCACTGGATCAGCAACTACACAGTTACTGGCAGTTAAATAAAGCTACACACAGCATAATGTTTCTCTGCTCATCCTGGACTGAAGCACAGGCTCTACTTTTCAGGACAATGGTGACACACAAAACAAACCATACAGAAACGCTTAAAATCCCAACAGAACTTTAAACACTAACAGATCTCTCAAGATCTCAGCATCTTCACTTATTACAATCCAGACTTTATTTATTTCATACTAACATTCTTACTGAGAATTAACAGAGGTCTAGAAGTTGATGTTTTATTATAAATAATAAAGTTTAAATAAAAAAAAAAATCACCATTTTGGTGATCAAGCACCTTATTCCTCACCCATGTCTGTTTGCTTTAGTCAGGCTCTTGACCCTTCAGTTTTTGACATTAGTTTTTCTCTGGCTGCATTAGCTGTGTGTCTCTGATACATATTTGTAATAATCCAAGAGAAACTCAGATTAGGATGACAGTCATCGTATAGTGGCTTGATTTATTGATACCACATGAAGTTTAATATCGAATAGGTCGATACATAGTTGTTAATTCTGCATGCCAATACTGCTGCTGAAAAACCTGCAGTGCTGTGATACTCTGAAATATTTAAATGAAGTCATTATAGAAGATGTTTGCCAGGATCACAGAGACAGCAAGAATCAGTGTATAAATCGCAACTATGGTGACAATGAAAAAAATTCATATCAACTCAGATCAACAGATCAAAACAAGCTACTAAAGTCACAAAAAGCTTTGTTGATTGTCACCATTGTTGAGATTCATATATTGATTCCTGATGTCTCTATACTCCTAAAAACCCAGAGCTCAAACATTTTTCTGTATAATATAGCCTACTATATATATTTTAATTTCAGAAAAAAATCAGATTTTTATAAAACTGAAGCCTCTCTATAAATACTATAACAAATCATGAAAATATTTTTTTACAGTGTAAAATAGTGGCAAAAAGTTCGGTACAATAAAAATTAACATTTTCACGCCATCAATGCATTTTTCTCTGAGAGATGTTTTAATCTCTTTTATATCACACTGCAAAGAAACTGGCCAACCAATTTTGGTCACATGCCCAGAGTCACTCCGGTTACATATAACTTCAACTCATAAACAGACCAACATTTTACTAAGTGACAGTAAAAAGCAGATATTTTAACTTTTTAAGAGTTAGACTATAGTACAGTACAGTACAGTATCCTATAGTTTTCGCGGGACAAACCATTTGCTTATAGTATTAACTCAACAGACCTATAACACTGGGAGAAAAAGATCAAATTAATAAAGGAGAGTAATCATTTTAAATGGACAACAAATAACCAAAAGTGGCATTCAATTCCCACAAAACGTTCCATTGGAAAATCTGACGACTTCAGGTGTGGAAGATTTTCATAGATCAAGATTTGTGTCATAAATTCACCATCATTGCATAACCTCAAATTGCATGACCTCTTTTTTCAGCTCTTAACCGACAAAGGGCGTTAAACTAGCACAAACCACTTTCACACACACCCTACCTCCTTCTCCCATCGACAAAGTGCAGGACCCGCCCTGGATTTCCATCTCTATAAGAAGTCATAGCCAGGCTCAAAGGTGCCATCCTCGCCAGGACAATCTACCGGTTTCCTTCAGTGTCCTCTCTGGGTTCATCTCATCTCTGCATTCATCCACCATGTCGTGCTCTATCCGTACGCCATCCTGCCGCGGTCCCAAGACCATGACCTCAAAATCCATAGTTACTCCAATTAGCTATGGTACAATAACTAACTGTACACCTAAAGCCTACAGTGTGTGTGGCTATGATTTTGGAGGAAACCCTCGCATCTCTTCCTCCTGTTATCGCAACGTTGGTTGCTACCCAGATCTGCGTTGCAAAATTAGTGGAGGATTTGGACGATATGGCACACTGAACAATGGAGGATTGGGAATCATGTTTGGGAACTGTGACTACATGCAGCTGAATGAGAAGACCACCATGCAGAGCCTGAACGACCGCCTCGCATCCTACCTGGAGAAGGTGCGCTCCCTGGAGGCTGCCAATGCCACTCTGGAGAGGCAGATCCGCGAGTACTATGAGAAGAAGGCGCCGATCTGCCAGAGGGACTACAGCGCCTACTGGAACACCATTGATTGCCTGAAGGAAAAGGTACACGTGTACTTTCATAAGAGATTAAATGATGAAAAACTTCTACATTCATATATTTTTATATCAATGTTCTACCTTAATAGATTAAAGATGCTACCATCCACAACACCAACATCCTCCTGCAGATCGACAACTCTAAACTGGCTGCTGATGACTTCAGGATGAAGTGAGTTCTCTTAAATAATATTCCTCTGTAACCAGTTTGGTAGCTTCAGCATCTTAACAGATCATATTGGCCAAACATGTTTGATGAGTTTATTCTCCATCCTGCCACTCCACCAATTAGATATGAGCATGAGTTAGCAGTGCGGCAGTCTGTGGAGGCTGACATCACCAACCTGCGTCGCTTGCTGGACCACACGACCCTGACAAAGGCCGACCTGGAGATGCAGATCGAGACTCTGCTGCAAGATCTAGCGTGTTTGAAGAAGAACTATAAGGAGGTGAGTTTGCCTGTAGCAGATTCAACTATGTAGTGGTCTTGACAACTTGAGTCATGAGCAATGTAAGGTGTGCTTAGAAAGAACTTGCAATTAAATGAAAATTCAGAGATAGTAAAGACCTGATGCAGTCATGTGTGGTTACAGGATGTGGATGCACTACTGTGTCAGTTGACAAACACAAAAGTGTGTGTGGAAGTGGATGCTGCTCCTCAGCAAGACCTGAACAAGGTTTTGGACGAAATCCGTTGTCATTACGAGACCATCATAGACAAACACCGCAGAGAACAGGAGTGCTGGTTCAAAGAGAAGGTGAGACTTCAGCCTCTTTTTCTTTAATTCCTCTAGAGGTGAATCCTAATTTGCCAACATAAATAGTGCCCGACATTTGATATTAAAACAGTAAACAGTACAGTATGACAGCATTACAAATTATTATACATAGTTTTCATGTTGTGTGTGTTCATGTTCTTTTTAAGACGGCACAACTGTGCAAAGACGTGGCCTGCCACACAGAGTGCCTAGAAACCTCTAGGTCACAGATCTCAGATTTGCGGCGTACACTGCAGTGTCTGGAGATCGAGCTACAGTCTCAGATCAGCATGGTGAGAAAATCATGTTTTACACATGTTTATTAGCTACACTAGCCTGAAAAATGTGATTTGAGCTAGAATATCCTACATGACTGTTGAAATTTGAACAGATTTTAAAACACTGCATCATAAACTTGCCTATATCGTAAATGTTTAAAAAGAAACAAAAAAGTATCATACACTAAACCACTTTAGTTATATTTCAGGCCTGTTATGGCCGAGTCTTTGGTGAGACAGGAGGAGGAATTATCTAGAAATTGTCTAATCATTTATTCCTTCTGCCTCTTGTCTTTCCCCACACAGAGAGGAGCACTGGAGTGCTCACTGTTGGAAACAGAGGCTAGGTACAGCACTATACTAGCAGGCTTCCAGAAGCATATCAACACTTTGGAGGCAGAGCTTTGTCAGGTGCGCTCTGGCATTGAGCAGCAGGGCAGAGACTATGCTGCACTGCTGGACATCAAGAGCCGTCTGGAGCAGGAGATCGCCACTTACAGGTGCCTCCTGGAAAATCAGGACATTAAGTAAGTTCATCTTTTTATTTCAAACAACCGAACAACACAAGGATGAGGAAATGGGTGTTGCGTAATGTTTTCTTCTGAAAGGACTTCACTAATGACTAATGTTTTTTTCCCACTTATAGGACTCAAGGACAGGGTAAATAAAATCTCTCTTATTTTGTGGCTGTGGGGGTGGTTTGGGTCAGCTTCAGATCGTATGTTATTTATTAATATCTCTTTTTATTTCCCTTTCAGGTGTTGTGTTTGTGTGTAATACGCCAGTCTAAACAGTAGTCAAATGTAAACAAGTCATAATGAACAACATCAAAATGTAAACAAAGAACTTAACGAGGTTGTAATGCAACTGTATTAAACATTCTAAATTGACAGTCTTACAATTCAAAATTAAAGTTGAGAAACACAGTTTTCTTTTCTATCTTGATGTATTTCTTGTTAAAACAGGTAGCTTGGAAATCAAAGTAAATTTTGACTGTTTAAGAATTCATTAAACTCTTATTTTATTTTAAGAGGCCCTTTTCAACAATTGATATTCTGACTGGGGGAGTCATCATTATGCATCATGACCTTTAATAAAATTCGATCCCAATATTTTTGTTTCTGTTTCTGTTTCAATGGAATTTATGAATCAATGATGAAACACCTTGTGATATGTTAGATGAATTAGAGTTCCTATTTCATAGTTGAGAGGTTATAATAACATTGAGGCATTTTAACTTTATTGATGCACTTTATTTATTAGGCTAAATATGAATTATGTATTAATAGTAGGCTCTATAGTACTATTTGCATGTTTGTGTGTATAAACATAATCATTTAAATATATATTTCTGCATTTATTTTTATTTATTTTCTATAATTTATATCCTTGAGGTTTACAAATGTTTAGCATTTTAAGACAAAACTAATATTTTGACAATAACATTACTTCTGACCTGTTGTAAACAGGTTGTGCCCTCTCAAACAAAATAGTAGGCAATCAATGATAATATTGTGGTAAAGAAAACAAAATACACTAGATTATAATTAACATGACATGTATGTGTACCAGCAAAAGTTATGCATTTTAAAATGAAAACTACTAGCAACTAGTATTCCACAGTCTGCTTGAGAATATGCTCTCGAGACAAATATGGTTTATTCAGTGAGTAGGCCTACCTATGGCTGATGGCAGGAAAAATTAAACCAAACCATTTTTAGTCTTTTTAGTGTGTAGGTAGTGGTAGTGGTAGACACACTAAGGTATTGTGTCGATTCAATTAGACATCCACATTACATGTTTTAAAATATATACATAATAAAATTATGTCTGTTTGTCATTTATAATAGCTACACCGACCAATCATTATCTGGCACAACAAGTTAAAATTTCATTGGACAATGTGAACCTAATTTTTCATTAATGGTTAAAAACTAGTGTTAGGGTCAGACGAATTTACATTTATGAAGCGATCTGAATCTGTCGTTGAAACAATGGATGTTAATTGACTACAAATCACTAAGCTAAGTAGCCTATTATAGGCTATTATTTGGAAATATTGACATCTAAATTACATTTGTGATACAGTATGAAAAAGATAAATGGATTGGTGTCAATTTATCTAACAGGGTAGCCATGCATGGAACAATATAATAAATAAAGAATGAACTGGACTGGATAATTTTATTTGGCCATAAGGCTTTATTTTGTGTTCATCTGTTGTTAATTAGATTCCCACAGAATAAATACACAAAAGACTGAGTCTCGCTGTATCGCTCAGGCTGCACTGCAGTGTCTATTCACAGGCACGATCCCACTACTGATCGACACGGGGACTTTGACCTGCTCCGTCTCCGACCTGGGCCGGTTCACCCCTCCTTAGACGACCTGGTGGTCCCGGGCTCCCCCAGAAGCACCATATCGACGCCGAACTTAGTGCGGACACCCGATCGTCATAGTCCACTGCAGTCCAGAACCCCTGAGCTCAAGCGATCCTCCAGCCTCAGCCTCCCAGTATCTTGGATTACAGGCGCGCGCCACTGCACCCGGCGAGAGCTGCAGGAATCAGCGCTGATACTGAATCTAGTGGCTCACAGCGCCATCTAGTGTATGAAAACACAATACTTAGGGAGCGATTAGGCAGGGTGAACTTAAGCATTTTTCAAACTCTTTGGTAGCTATATTTTTAAAGGTAAATGGTACATTTCTTCAAATAGACTTTTATTTCATTGCTAAATTAATCAGCCCAGCACACAAAATTAAATCATAGCTGTTTAACCACATGTAGGCCCTAGCCCGAGTTTTCAATCTATATAGCCCAGGGAAGTGCAGAGAGTTCCTTAGGGGAATGTAAATGTAAAAAGGGGACAATTATCTATTTTTGTTGTTGTTGTTGTTGTTGTTGAAAGTAATTAATAGCCTACTTTTATTCAGCAAGGATGTGCTAAATTTATTTTAAAAAGTGATAGTAAAGACTTATAAAATGATTTATATTTTAAATAAATGCTGTTCTTTTTAACTTTTTATTAAAGGTACAATATGCAGGATTTTTCACCACCAGGGGTCGCTAACCTCTTACAATAACAAAGGCGTATATTGATGACGTATATTCCGCATTAAGGGTAATTATGGATCTTGTCGTCAAGCTGATGGATCTTTTATGAATGAGTGAATACATTGATGTTTTTAACATGAAGCAGGGCGCAATTGCTATACGTATACCAGCGCCACACGCAACGCGAGTCCCACGGATATAAAGGAATAAGGACATTTCATTCTACCGAATTACACGCAAGAAACGCAGCGCTGTTTCACTCGCTCTAACAGTCACACTATCACACGAAACGGCATTTGAGTGTGTTGAATGTTGTTAGTTAGGTTGTTTGTTGGCTGTGTGAGACTAAGTAATCTAGATCAACATTAGAATAACATACAGATCCTGTTCTAACATTTCATCTTGTTGAACTAAATAACATTGATTAGTTTTATTTACATTTGATCACCTGTCTAATAAAGTACATGCAACACTCGCGTCACTGTCAAGTCGAAGTTAGTCGCGGACGTGGAGCTCTCGGCATCTCGAAAGATGTTGATCTTTATTTTAGTCATTTTTTGTCTCAAAGTCTGCTTGCCATGGTCCATAATGTTTGAGCAAAACAACAACAGCGTGAGTGTCCTGCTAGGCATAACGGGCATAACCCAGTTGTCAATGTCTGTCGCCATGGTTACAATGAAAGTACTAGCACAAACCTGGCGGAAACCGGGGGAAACGCGGATATGACTCCCTCACCCCTGCTCACACGCCCTGTTTCCTTGGTTAAAATCAAAATTTTCTCACTATTTACAAATAGTTTAAAACATTTGGGATATTGTAAGTAATCAACTAAACAAAATATATAACATTGGCTGAAAAAATCCTACATATTGTATCTTTAATCAATGAATCCTGAAAAAGTAACAAAGGTTCCACAAATATATTAAGCAGCACAACTCTTTGATAATAAATCGACTTTTAGTGCTGCATTTTTTTATAGTGCTTTGTAACATCTGTTGTTTCAACGATGCAGATTCAGATCGCTTTATAAATGCAAATTCGTCTGACCATGCAATTTTCAAATGATTTATGAACCAGAAAATTATGCTCCACTTCACATTGTCCAATGAAATAAGAACTTCTTGATGAGGATTGGTCAGTGTATTAAACAAGAAAAACAGGCATGAATGAATTATGTTATATGAGGAATATGTGTAAAATATGTAATATGTGGATTTTTTATCCCCCCCACCCCTGCAGGTGCATGGAGTAGCCTATTTATCTTAATATATTCTCATTTATTTGAATACATCTGGTTGTTATTTTTAAAAAATCATGAATCATTTGCAATATATATTTTCAGCTGTTTGATTATTAAATGTAAAGTATTAGGCTACATATAATGCATTGGTGTACATTTATCTAACATGAACAACGTTCATAAAAATGTTATTATAATGAATAAAGCATGGACTGGATCATTTATTTTGGCCAATAATGGCTTTATTTGTGTTCATGTGTTATTTCTGCTGTTTATGAGATTCACACAGAATAACTGTGAACACAAAAGACTGAGTCTCGCTGTGTCGCTCAGGCTGCACTGCCGTCTCTTTTCATAGGCGCGATCCCACTACTGATCGACACGGGGTCCGTCTCCGACCTGGGCCGGTTCACTTCTCCTTCGCTGATCCCGGGTTCCCCCAGTAGCACCATATCGATAACGAACTTAGTGCGGACACCCGATCGACATAGTCCACTGCACTGTCTGCAGGCCAGAACCCCTGAGCTCAAGCGATCCACCAGCCTCAGCCTCCCAGTATCTTGGATTACAGGAGCGTGCCACTGCACCCAGCGCGAGCTGCAAGAATCAGGGCTGATACTGAATCTAGTTGCTCACAGCGCCATTGTTTCTCGTGGGGTCGTAAGGTATTTTCAACAGGAGTTAGGCTAATCTGTGATTTTATTGCCGTCCGAATCCAGAATGTCAGTGTTTTTCTCCCACCACCCGCGTAAAAATCCCCGGCCCAATTTCCTAGGCTACTGTTTTTTACCAAGGTAGCATGACACTAATTTAGTTGCCGTCCGAATCCATATCTCTTTTTACAAGAAGAGACTGTGGTGTGATCTATATAATATTGTTATATCGCCTGGGCACCAGGTGGCAGTAGAGGGAGGTTCACGGGTGTGTGAGGCAGATAAAGAGGTAAATAAAGAGAAGTGTTGTGAAGCTACCCTGCTGCGTCTTTATTCGACATCTTAAGAACCCAACACGACATGGTCTCAGAAGTGGTGATACAGTGACTGAAAGGATAGCAGATATTATGTGAGAAAAGAAAAAAAACTTAGGTGGAGAAGCGCAAGCCAAGCAATCGGAGCAAGCATGTCGCACTCGCAACGAGGACAGCAGGCTTGTCGAGCAACGGGGGCTAGAACAGAACGACCCTCCACAGCCTCCTGCTAAAGCATCAGCCACGTTCTCAATAAACCCGCCGGAATCCTTCGACTTTAAAAAGCCACAAGACTGGGAAAAGTGGATAAGATGTTCGGGCGCTTCAGATGAACACGCTTACCAGGTGAACACGCTTATATATTGCATGGGGGACGAGGCAAATGACGTGTTAAAAGGGCTTACATTAACCGCTGAACAGAAACTGTTATACAGCTCCATCAGAGACGGCTTCACAAACTTTTTCGTGCCGAAGAAAAATGTGAATTACCAACAAGCTAAATTTAACCAGCAAGCTCAAGGGCCGTCCGAATCTGCAGACTCGTTTATAACTGCTTTATATATACTGGCTGAAGATTGCGAGTACGGGGCACTGCGAGATGAACTGTTGAGAGACAGGATTGTGGTAGACATTAGAGACAGTGTGCTTTCACAGAAAATGCAGATGGAGAGCAGGCTGGTGTAATGAAGAGTCAGAGTCTTGCGGATCCATTCGCAGTAACTTTATTAACAGAATGCACACAGAGAGGAATCAGTATTACAGTTTTTTTCAATTGCTAACAAGCGCTTACCCATACTTCAGATACTTTTTCTAAACTCTTAACACAGACTCACACATATAAAACACAATTGGCCAAATGGATAATTTTCTTCTCAAAAACACATTTTGTTAAATATATACTATCTCTTTATTTCAAAACAGAACACATCTTTCTCTGCACACACTAACTTTACCAAAACACTGGAAATCTGACTCAAAATGAAATTATTCTGTCAAAGAATAACACTTGTTTTCACTTCACAAAGTACATGCAGTCAATCAAAGTACACCAGGTTTCAAAATACTGGCTATTGTTGACATTACAAAAACTGCATAGACTTTTATGTTTCGGTTTTATAGGTATTTGCATGCAAAACATGCAATCCACGTTTTTTACACTAAATTTCTTGGTTGGGAATTGTATGTCCACATGTAGTAATGTTCACATTCAAAACCAATCTTTTAAAGCAAAAGCAATCTCACCTCCTTTACTGTTTACTACAGGAGGTGCAGTAGAAACTCTGTATGATAGAACAGAATTTTTTTACAGTATTGCTTACAATGAACAAAATATCCATGAAACACACAACAGCATTCTGAACAAAAAAGCAACAGCAAAAAGCCCAGATAAAAAGGGGGGGAACTAAAAAAGCACAAAATTACTGTATCTAATCTCTGTGATTTTCAGGGTTAGGCCACATGTTTTCATCAACATCCCATCTGGTATTATCCAAGGCGATGCACCTGGGATAAAACCGCTTGGTATTGCACCTCACTACACCTCTCACTGCACCTCTCACTGCATCTCTCACTGCTCCTGCATCTCTCACTGCATCTCTCACTGCATCTCTCACTGCTCCTGCATCTCTCACTGCATCTCTCACTGCATCTCTCACTGCTCCTGCATCTCTCACTGCATCTCTCACTGCTCCTGCATCTCTCACTGCATCTCTCACTGCTCCTGCATCTCTCACTGCATCTCTCACTGCTCCTGCATCTCTCACTGCATCTCTCACTGCTCCTGCATCTCTTACTGCATCTCTCACTGCATCTCTCACTGCTCCTGCATCTCTCACTGCATCTCTCACTGCTCCTGCATCTCTCACTGCATCTCTCACTGCATCTCTCACTGCTCCTGCATCTCTCACTGCATCTCTCACTGCTCCTGCATCTCTCACTGCATCTCTCACTGCATCTCTCACTGCTCCTGCATCTCTCACTGCATCTCTCACTGCTGCATCTCTCACTGCTCCTGCATCTCTCACTGCTCCTGCATCTCTTACTGCATCTCTCACTGCATCTCTCACTGCTCCTGCATCTCTCACTGCATCTCTCACTGCTCCTGCATCTCTCACTGCATCTCTCACTGCATCTCTCACTGCTCTTGCATCTCTCACTGCATCTCTCACTGCTCCTGCATCTCTCACTGCATCTCTCACTGCTCCTGCACCTCTCACTCCATCTCTCACTGCACCTGCATCTCTCACTGCATCTCTCACTGCTCCTCTCACTGCTCCTGCATCTCTCACTGCATCTCTCACTGCTCCTGCATCTCTCACTGCATCTCTCACTGCATCTCTCACTGCTCCTGCACCTCTCACTGCTCCTGCATCTCTCACTGCATCTCTCACTGCTCCTGTATCTCTCACTGCTCCTGCATCTCTCACTGCATCTCTCACTGCATCTCTCACTGCATCTCTCACTGGATCTCTCACTGGATCTCTCACTGGATCTCTCACTGGATCTCTCACTGGATCTCTCACTGCATCTCTCACTGGGCCTGCTCTTCTCCCTGGACCCCTTGCTCTTATTCTTCCTCGTCCATACATTACAGTGTTTGTCTTTTTCTGTTTCTGTTTCCAAAAACATCGCTCCTCAAAGTCCTCCTTTTACTGTATAAGTGTCAATGTAATAGAAAAAATAACCCCTGCCACTGAGACTAAGCCAGACTGGAATCAGTTGTGGTTGGCCCAGTTTACCCAACATAAATCAGCTGTGTGTCAATAATTCAATTGTTTGTTTATTTTCAGCTGAAATATATAAATATATTGTTTTTGAACTGATATCATTGCAGAAGAAGAAGTTTTTATACTGTATCTAAGGTTTGGAATATTGTTTTTGCTATTGTGGGATGGTGTGTGTTAACATTTGTAAATACTACAAAAACAATCCATTATTTTGTTGGGAGGTATAGCTTGTCTGTTAAGAAAATGTAAGCATTGTGGAAATGTGTTCACTGACTGCATATTGTGTGAAAACGACATGAAATGTGTGAATAGTATGGTCACAAAAGACCGATGCTGTGCTAACTGTGTTTAGAGTTTTGAAAATGTGACAACTGATTGGACAAATGCTTGTTAGTGAATGAAAAAAACTGTAAACAGGAAAGAAGGGCAAATCCAAACTCAGAGTCAATACCAGGCTGGGGTCGGGGCAGGCAGCAGACAATCACTTGTAGAACAATGGAGTAGACAAGGATCAGGAAAACCAGGAGAGACAATAGAACGTAGAAAGCCTAGTAGTGTATGCCGAGGCTGATACAAGACTTCGCAGGGAGCCATAAGAGCAAGCAGTCTTTATGCAGGGGAGAAGTGGCTGCACCTGTGATGGTGATTAGGGATGAGACTCAGACTGTGAGGAGGACAGATGGGAAATGTAGTTCAGTATTCAGGAGACTGTAATCTTTGATGACTGGGGAGAGGTGTTGAAGAGCTATCTATGACAGAGCCCCCTCCTGCGAGCGGCTCCCGAAGCAAGGACCAGCGTGCCGACAAGGTCTCCCACGAGGTCTAGGAGCGGGTTTCTTAGGGTGGTTCTGATGGAAAGTGGTGATGAGAGCTGGATCCAGAATGTCTCGAGAAGTTACCCAGGATCTCTCCTCAGGGCCAAACCCCTCCCAGTCAATGAGATACTGCAAAACCCTGCCTCTGCGTCTGGAATCAAGTATCTCCTTGACCTGGTAGACCCCCTCGTCCTCGATGATGATGGGATGAGAACTCTCTGCCGTGGTCTCCTCCTGGTTCCCCTCTCTCCTTGCAGCCACTGCAGGTTTAAGCAAAGACATGTGAAAGGTAGGGGAGATGCGGTAAGAGGAAGGTAAGGCTAATCGAAACGACACCGGAGTGATCTGTCTAAGAATCTTGAGGGGACCCACGAATCTGGGACTTAACTTCTTACTGGGGAGTCGGAGGCGTAGATCTCTTGTGGACAGCCAAACCCACTGACCGGGCGCATACCTGGGACCCCCTCTCCTATGACGATCCGCCTGTTCCTGGACATGAGCGTTGTTCCAAGTCTCCTCGCTCCTCTGTAACCAGGCATCAACAGTGGGGAGATCAGTGGGCTCACCTGATCAGGGAAATAGCGGAGGATGGAAACCTAACACACACTGGAAAGGCGTTAGATCAGTCAAGGGTTTGCGCAGGGAATTCTGGGTGTGCTCAGCCCAGACAAGGAAGCGACTCCAGTCCAGCTGGTTTTGGTAGCAGTAGGTGCGTAGAAAGCGCGTGAGCTCCTGATTCAACCTCTCCACCTGTCCATTGGCCTGTGGGTGATAGCCAGAAGTCAAACTGACGTTGATGTTGAGTTGTCCACACAATGACTGCCAGACCCGGGAAGTGAATTGGGGACCTCTGTCAGAGATGATGTCCTCTGGTAAGCCGTATAAGCGAAAGACATGTTGTAGTAGGGGCTCCGCTGTCTGCAACGCTGTGGGTAATCCGACCAAGGGAATAAATCTGCAGGGCCTTAGAAAAACGGTCGCCTTCCGGTGGCCGGATTGGGCGCAGTATAGACATAAATGGTTACGCATTCTTCTCTCTCTCTCTCCTCGGGAGTGAGATGAGTGAAACCAATCTGCATGGGTTCAGATTCCTAACTCGCGGAGGGAGATTCGACGACTCGGTGCCTAAGGGGTGTTCGTCTAGCTCGCATCAAGTTGTCGGGACGAATAGTTAACTCCATCAGTTGACTGAGTGTTCTGCCCTCATCCCGGCATGCCAGTTCCCCCTGCAGATCAGAGTTCAGCCCCTTACGGTGCAATAATTTCAGTGGATCGTCGCCCCAGCCTGTCTGTGCAGTGAGAGTGCGGAATGATAGGGTGTAATCAGCCGCGGAAGATCCTCCTTGGCGTAGCGACAGAAGCAGCTCGCCCGACTCCTTTCCGCTGGCCGGGTGCTCAAAAACCTCTCTGAACTGGGTGAGGAAATCATTAAAGGAAGGAAAA
The DNA here is from genome assembly GCA_036326025.1 of Chrosomus eos. Lineage (NCBI taxonomy): Eukaryota > Metazoa > Chordata > Actinopteri > Cypriniformes > Leuciscidae > Chrosomus > Chrosomus eos. The sequence continues at coordinate 20,801,763 of CM070839.1, read as the reverse complement.
GTGAGGTTACCTCCTGACCAGAGCGCGGTGGCCCATTCTAGTGCTCTTCCCGTTAGCAGTGAACAGATAAAAGACACGCGACCGTCATCGTTGGAGAACATGTTGGGTTGTTGGTTAATGACAAAGTGCATTGAAGCAAAAATCCCTTACATGTTGCAGATGAACCATTGTATTTATCAGGAAGCGACAGACGAGGATTATTAGGGGGTGTACTCACGCTGGGAGGTGGCTGAACTGGTGATGCAATGGTTTGAACAGGTGCGGCGGCTTGTGTTGAGAGAGACCGCATGGATCTCACCAAATCCTCGGTAAGCGCAGTTAGCTTCTCAAGCTGTTGTTGGTGTACAGCCAGGACTGAAGCTTGATTGGAGACTTCAGAGGTTAGCTGTTGCATCGCTGCTGGATCCTGTGGTGGCAAAGTCTTCTGTAACAAAGAGTCAGAGTCTTGCGGATCCATTCGCAGTAACTTTATTAACAGAATGCACACAGAGAGGAATCAGTATTAAACAGGAAAGAAGGGCAAATCCAAACTCAGAGTCGATACCAGGCTGGGGTCGGGGCAGGCAGCAGACAATCACTCGTAGAACAATGGAGTAGACAAGGATCAGGAAAACCAGGAGAGACAATAGAACGTAGAAAGCTTAGTGGTGTATGCCGAGGCTGATACAAGACTTCGCAGGGAAGTGGCTGCACCTGTGATGGTGATTAGGGGTGAGACTTAGACTGTGAGGAGGACAGATGGGAAATGTAGTTCAGTATTCGGGAGACTGAGATCTTTGATGACTAGGGAGAGGTGTTAAAGAGCGATCTATGACAGCTGGATATGGCAAAAGCTATTAATATGTTCAGACAAGCAGGGGACATTAAACGTCAACAAACGGATCTGAGAGGAGATGCTACACAGGCTACTAAAACTACAGTGAATGCAGTGCACACAAGGAAAGCAAAACAGCAAGCCTGGAAAAATAAAAGACAGCCAGCTAAACAGTACAGAGACAAGCACGAAGCACAATCAGGAGCAGAGCATAAATCATGCCCTAAATGTGGTAAGTCACATGCTAAATTCCAGTGCCCAGCAAAGAATGCAGAATGCCACAATTGTGGTAAAAGAGGGTATTATGGCAAAGTGTGCAAGTCGACCAAAATTGTGAGTGCTGTCATGGAAGATGACGACATATTCCTGGGAACCGTTGATGCTGGAGAACATGCATGGATGCTAGACTTACAAGTAAGGCATATTAATGTGAGGTTCATGATTGATACAGGGGTGATATTGATGAGATTGATACAGGGTGATGAACCAAGGTGATATTTCTCGGATATATCATCTCAGCGGAGGGGATAAGCACTGATCCAGATCCTGATCCGCCACACAACATCAGTAAGCTGAGGAGCTTTCTGGGCATGGTGAATCAACTTAGCAAGTTTGTGCCCAACCTAGCCGGAAAAGATGAAGCTCTCCGAGACCTGCTTTCAAAGAAGAACATGTGGTATTGGGGGCCTGATCAGCAGAGGGCATTCACCAGCCTCAAACAAGAGTTAGAGTCCACTCCGGTCCTGCAGTTGTATGAACCAAATAAAGAACTTAAAATCTCAGCCGATGCCTCGTCATATGGGCTAGGCAGCGTACTTCTGCAGAGATGCCAGGGAACCTGGGCGCTCACAAGCACGGAGCAGCGCTATGCTCAGGTGGAGAAAGAAGCACTGGCCCTGACCTGGGCATGTGAAAGATTCAGTGACTTTATCATTGGTCTCCATTTTGAGCTAGAGACAGACCACAAATCCCTTGTGAGCCTAGTGGGTGGACAAGCGCTGGATTCCCTCCCACCTAGGATACAAATATTTAGAATGTAACTCATGAGGTACAGATACACAATCATGCACATCCCTGGGAAAAGACTCACTACAGCAGACATGCTGTCACGGACGCTGCTGAAAAATGGCGAGACCGATGGAGATGGCTTGATGGAGGAAACAAACATATATGTGGACTCTGTAATTGCAAACTTACCAGCAAGCGAGGCTTACCTGTCCGAGCTGCGGATACAGCTGAGTGCAAACAGTGTGTGCGCTAAAGTGATGAAGTACTGCAGCGAGGGCTGGCCACATCGCAACAGACTAAATGCGCTAGTAATACAGTTTTTCTCAATTGCTAAAACACAATTTCTGAAACCTTGCTCCATTTTCTGAAAACATTAAACACAAAACCTCATCTTCAAGCACTATTTACAAAACCTCTGACTCCTCTTGCAAAATGAAACTTTCGCCTCAAAACAGTTTTACCTGTGTTCAAAATCAAACACTGCTCTCAAAACAGTTTTACCTGTGTTCAAAATCAAACACTGCTCTCAAATCATAAACAAAGTGATCAAAATGCTATACACTATCAAGCAGTCAGTAAACAATACACCAAAAAATTTACAGTTTTTCTCAATTGCTAAAACACTAAACTCTATTGTCTGAACCAAATGCTCAGTTGCCTGAACCCTCTGATTAAATCAATCATTCTTTTTGCAAAACCATAAGCACTTTTCACCTGTTTAGACACAACTTGCCAACACATTTTCATTGTGATGCACCCGTGCTGCATAATGGTGAGCACTGGTGACAAAAGTCAAACACAATTAAAGCACATGTGACACCACTTGAACACAACAACTCAAAATTGATCACACTTGTGTCTAATGATGTGAGGGAACATATACAGTAAGCCAGTTCAGAGAGCACTGGTTTGTGAGGCCCTACAATGGATAGAAATCTGAGAGGAAGAGTTTGTGTGAGAGGAGGTCGAGGTGGTCAACGAAGACAAAGAACAGTAATATCTGATGAAATCAGAGCTACTGTGATGGACCATGTTCTTTTCCATGGTATGAGCATTGAGCATGAGGGAGCTGAACAAAGGGTACAACCAAACATCAGTAGATTCACTGTGTCCACCATAATCCGAAGATTTAGAGAAGAGATGTTGACAGCAATTACTGTGACATACTATATACTGTACCACAGTATACTGTAAGTAAATATATGTTTCAGTACATTACTGTACCAATGTACTGTAGTATTGTAATGTAGGGTTGGTCTAACTGTTTGTAGTCCTAGTATTCCATGTATATTTTTGTACTTTATTTTTACATGGGCTTACTGTACACAAGGGGCAAACGCATAAGATTTCTGTTTGTTTGTACAAGTGCTATGTGTAAATGCACAAGATTTCTGTTTTGTCTTTTTGTACAAGTGCTAAATGCACAGGGTTTTTTTTTTTTTTTTTTGCAACATGCATTTAGCCTACAGTGAACAATAAACATTTATTCATGTCCTGAGCATTGTGTTTTCTATTTTTCTACGTAGTGTTTAGTGACTGTTCAGTAGTGTGTTTAATTTTGATTGACTCGGGGCACGATTTGACAACATTCAGTTTTGAGCACAGATTGAACTGTTTTGAGGTGAAAGTTTGGTTTTGCAAGAAGAGTCTGAGGTTTTGTGAATGTAGCTTGAAAATTGGGTTTTGTGTTCACAGCTTAGAGAAAAGGAGAGCAGCTTTCAAGAAATGTGTCTTAGCAATCGAGAAAAACTGTAAAACTCAGGGAGAACTACATTTTTAATCTCAAAACAAATTTCATATATTTTCATTGTTCAGTCTACTGCAGTTCACTGTACTACAGTATACGATACTCAAAGGGGCACAAATGAAAGGAGTAACCATGTGATCAATGTGCTTCTTGTCTTTGGCCTGGTCAGTCCATGGACAAGAACATGGTCTATGACTGTTGCTCGAATTTCATCAGATATTTCCACTCTTTGTCTTCCTCTTCCTCCTCCTCCTCCTTCTCCTCTTCCTTGCCCCCTCCTCCTCCTCTTCCTCCTCCTCCTCCTCTTCTTCTTCCTCTTTCTTGTCCTCCTCCTCCTCCTCCTCCTCTTCCTCATCTTCCTATTCCTCCTTTTCCTCCTCCTCCTCCTCTTCTTCTTCCTCTTTCTTGACCTCATCCTCTTCCTCCTCTTCCTCCTCTTTCTTGCCCTCCTCCTCCTCCTCTTCCTCCTCTTTCTTGCCCTCCTCCTCCTCTTCCTCTTCCTCTTTCTTGCCCTCCTCCTCCTCGTCGCCCACTTCGCATACGCACTCGTCCTCGTCCTCTCACATTGTTTCTTCTATCCATTCTCAGACTTTCTCCTCCCCACCTTCAACAACCTGTTTGCTCTCTGAACTGGCTTATATTGGTTGTGTCACAACATTTGAAACAGGTTGAATCAGTTTTGAGTGGTTGTGTTCAATCAAATGACATGTGTTCTCTTTTTGTATTTGATTTTTGCCACTTGTGTTTACCAGTATGGATGACATGTGCATTAGAGTGCAGAATGTGTTTTGAGAATGAGAATGTGTTCAGAGTTTTGCTGAAACGTCTAAGTGAGATCTGCAAATTGTGTTTTACCATGTGAAATTGTTTACGGTATTGACAACAGACTCAATTAGCTAAATGAGTTCAGGCAACTGAGAACTTTGTTCAGCCAATGGATTTTAGTGTTTTAGCAATTGAGAAAAACTGTAATACCTTACTGGACTGAAAGGGGCGTTCTCAGCACTCACAATGGATTATTATTGCGGGGTACTAGGCTAGTTATCCCTTCGGTGATGAGGAATAGTGTTGGAGAAAATTCATGAAGGACACCAGGGAATAGTCAAGTGCCGGGAACGAGCTAAGCAATCAGTGTGGTGGCCTGGGCTAAGTAGCCAAATGGGTGAGCTGGTGTTAAAATGCATGGCGTGTGTTAAAGAACGTACCAATGTGACTGAGCCTCTTATGCCTTCCAAGCTACCCGAAAAGCCATGGCAGAAGCTAGGAGCTGATTTGTGCACATTGAAAAACAAAGGCTAGCTACTTGCTACTTTCACTACGTTTCCCAGCTAGCCATCAGCTGGCTAACAGCCCTTTCAGCAGACATTCTCTGCTATTGTTTTTTAAGGTGGCAATACCATATGTATCCTGTATTTCCTAACACAAGAATAACACAACAAGTACTCAAATTAAATGTATTTTCCATGTAAATGTTCTGGTCCCGCTTCGGATGCCACGCTTCTATCAAGCAGTATCTCTGGTCGTAATCAGTCCTTCACTGACCAATCAGCGTTCATTAGCAGAATGCTAGCGTGTAATGGGTAACTACAACTCAACCTGTAAGAAATCAAAAGGACATACATACTCGTTCATTCAACTTTCGACCCATAAACTTGTTGAACTTGCAAAACCTACAATCAAATATGAGATTTCTAAAAGGCAATCTGGTGAAAGAGACAAATTTAGCCGTCTAGCTCCATAGACTCTCATTCATTTTGCACTCATGGACGATCGCCCCAGTGGAACTCTGGTGGAACTACAACCAAAATTCGGTACAATATAATAGGCAGTGGCCAGGCTCTCCGTAGACGGGGCTTTTACAATAAAATAAAATGTATCAATCCATACTTTTTTTCACTTAAAAAAAAAACAATTAACCCCTTTGCTGTGTGCTTTTTCTGCTTCTATAGATTGTACCCTCCAAAATTCTCAGCATTTTTGTGTTTTTTTCCCTTCATTTGTAGACTATTTTTGACTAGGGCTGCTTTCCAGTCCAAAATTGTCATCCCCTTCACTCGCTAACTTCCCTCCGTCTCGTTCACTCGGATGTAGCCGTAATTGCTGAGGGAAGTTAGCGATTGAAGGGCATGACAATTTTGGAATGGAACGCAACCCTGGAGGCAGGACTAGATCCCACCATGCACCATGGCAGTGTGGCTAAAGCTATTTTGAAACTAGCTTTTCAAACAAGCATAATTTCAGTCCAGTCAAGCTACTCTTTTCAAATAAAGAAAAGTTAGCCACACAAGCTAAAAGTGTCATAATAGGCCTACATTGAACATAGCCCCTACATTAAATATGCATAAATATGATATATATATATATATATAGACCTATAGCCCAGATAATTACTAATATCAATATATTCAAAATAAGATTCAAAATAAAAGAAGAAAACAAAATTGTTTTCCTTTTCAGTGAGACAGTCTTATGTCTTTTTGTGGTATGTGATCACATACCATAAACAGCACGCACCACCATTAACAGGTGAGTCTCCTAATCTCATTTACTTACAGTCTTAAAAATAATTTTGCACATAAAATCACACATGGTACTATTACAGTAAATCAAGATACTTATAGATTACTTATAGACATTCCATTGCTTTGTGTGCCCTTCACTAAAACAGCTAAATTATTTAGTTATTGAATTAGTCATTAAGTGCAAAAAGGCTACATGATTTGTCAGGCTGGTCACACATTCACACTCATCTTAAAGGTGACACACACACACACACACACACACACAACACACACACACACACACACACACACACACACACACACACACACACACACACACACACACAGAAAGTTTCTGGGTGTTTTTGTACATCATGTATTGGAGAGATTTTTCAAACAGCTTCAGTTTGTTCTTTCATCCTTTGAAATGGGGATTATTTCTTAAATATTTACATCTATGAACATAGATAATATAATCAGATTCTTTATTAAAAAGCCTATAGGTTGTTATCCTCTTACCTGAATAGAAATCTTACCTGCTTTCCTGCCTATACTTTTGTGGCTACAAAACTCCTCATATTAATTTGCCTCTCTATAATTCTTGTTCTGTGATGTAGCCTACATGTTTTTCAAGCCTTCTTGTTTACAGTTTTTTACAGTCGCTAGGACCCATTTTTCAATACTTAAGTCACTTTTTCAAAACTCTTCACACAGTGAGCACAACAGAAGTATATTTGGGCTAAACTGTGGATCATTTATCATTGCTTTGGCACAAAATGCATTCAATGACTACATCTTTCAAATTACATTACAGTTTTTTTCGATTGCTAAACGACAGTGAGCACAACTGGAGATACATGTGCAAAACTCTAACTACAGTCTGCACAGCAGCAGTTCATGTGGACCAAACTCTAGTTCGTTTTTCATTGCTTGAACACAGTTTTCAAAACTCTACACACTTATCCCATGACTTTAACCACAACCTGCACAACACTGTGGATTTACAGCACTTTTTTCAAATGCTAACACACTCCAGTCAAAACGGTGAACCACACATTCAAAACAGAATAGATTTCAGCCTTGTGCCTTTCAAACACTGCAATTTGATAATTCAAACATATATATATATATGTTTGGGAGAGGGCGGATGCGTGGAGGAAGACAAAGAAGACAAAGAGCTGTTATTTCAGATGAAATAAGGGCTACACTTATAGACCATGTCGTGAACCCAACCCGTGAACCATGGTCTCTCACTGAGAGAGGCAGGGTTGAGGGTGCAACCCAATCTGCAAAGATCCACCATTTTCCATCATACAAACAGGTGAGTTACATCCTTACAGTAAATGAAAACATTACAGGAATTTATTTTGTATTGCAATTATAGAATATTTACAGATATGTACAGTAAGTTTGACTGTAAAATATATTTTTACAACAGGACCTAAAGACTGCCCCTAACAGGAGGAAGAGGAAAAATATTTTCAGATGCGCAGGAAAATGCTATTGTTGACATGGTTGTTGTAAATGTACATGTGTTACTGCATGTAATTCCGTAAATTACTGTAATACAGACTATTGAAGCAAACTGCTAATTTTCATTTACCAGAAAGAATTGTTATTTTCTAAAAATGTAAATAAATCATGTGAAAGAATGTCACTCTTGTCTTTGAAGAAAATATTACTTTGTATGAAGTCACTGAAATTGTTCAAACTGTAAAGATGAAAAGTTTGTATTTTCTGTATTGGTGTTTGATGCTAGTGTTTTTACTCTCAGTGTGTTCTGAGTGACAGTGTGTGTTATCTCAGTGAGGGTTGTGTGTAGTGTTTGGCTGCACTGAGCCTGTTTTGAGCCATGTGTTGAGAGTTGTGTTGCTTGGAGTGAGTTTTGCAGGTGATGTGAACTGTTTAGCTCAGGTGACTGTTGGTATTGCAGACTGTAGTTAGAGTTTTGTACATGTAGCTCCAGTTGTGCTCACTGTCGTTTAGCAATCGAAAAAAAACTGTAACTCTTTTCTTACTTCGACACAACAACCGCCAAAACTCTGTGTACCTACAGGCCAATTTGCACATGCTTACACACTGTTTTTAAAACTGTTAAACTTATGTTCAAAACAATAACATAATACAAAACTGAATAATTATAAGACAGCATTTTGCCACATTTCTACAGTATTGTAATGAAATATATTTAGAATCTAAAAATTAAATGGTATAAAAACAATTGGACCAACCACAGCTGATTCCTATTGTATCTGTATCGGTGGATGGTGTGTATACAAATTGTTGTACTTTGGAATTACTCCAAAAACATAAAATATAATAACTGCATGATGTCTGATTCATTCTAGTATTGCAGTGAATTCTAAACAGTAGAGAGGTAGAAGAAAGAAAGCATTTACATAGGAAAACATTGTATAAAGTTACCTGTTGTTATTGTTTTTTATGATATTGTTTTGTGGGTGATAAAGTGTGTTTGTTAGCTGTCAACCTTTGCTAGTGTTATGGAAGAATGTGTTGATTTGAGATATGTATGAAGTGATTTGGTAGTTTTAGTGCATTTTGAATGTGAATTGAACTGCTGTGCCGAGCTGAAAGTTGGTTAGGATAACTGTGTGAAGTTTTTTGAAAAAGTGACTTAAGTATTGAAAAATGGGTACTAGCGACTGTAAAAAACTGTAATGCAATGTTTAACACACACACACACACACACCGCATACATTACGTGTGTGTGTGTGTGTGTGTGTGTGTGTGTGTGTGTGTGTGTGTGTGTGTGTGTGTGTGTGTGTGTGTGTGTGTGTGTGTGTGTGTGTGTGTGTGTGTGTGTGTGTGTGTGTGTGTGTGTGTGTGTGTGTGTGTGTGTGTGTGTGTGTGTGTGTGTGTGTGTGTGTGTACAAAATTAAATGAAAAATTAAATCACACGTGATATTACTATAAAATGTTTCCTATCTTGTCAATGACCTGATACGTTCTTGCCTAAATTAGTTGATTTAAGACTTGAATCTGACAAACACATATAACTTGCTGAGTAGTTTCAAATAAGTCTCCATATTACAAGTAAATTCTGAGGAGAAATAGGAAAAAAACTGACTTCTTGTATTGAAATTAAGCCTCAAGAAGATTGAAAGACTTTTTAGATGGAGCAGGTTTAAATATCCTTGGTGAAATCACAAAATTAAGCCTTTTTCTGTTGAGACTTTTTATGGACTGATTTTATGTTTTAGGTCCAAGAGACCCCAGTGATACTTGTAAAAACAATAGCAGTAATTTCACAATTAACTCTCGTTTTATCATCAAATTATTTTAATAGGCCTCTCTGACCTTACCATGAAGATTAAGCTTTGTTGTGCTTAAGACTGTCTTTGTTGTGAATGCATTAGTCTGTTCAGTGACCTTTGAGTCATGTGTATAAATGAAACTCCACCCGAACTGACTCTCTGCTATTTGTGATGTCTTCATAGAGTATGAATTGTTAAACTTACTCATAAGTGTCTACTTTATCCACTGGGGCACCATCTTTTATTCAGACATAAATACACACACACATACATTCCTTTGCAGTTTCCTCATTAGGGTGGAAACTCAACTCTCTGGTCATTGAGTACCAATACTGCTGGTGCTGGCTGCACGATCTGACACACACACACACACACACACACACACACACACACACACACACACACACACACACACACACACACACACACACACACACACCATCAACAGAGTGTAGAACCCGCCCTCGAGCTCTAACTATATAACAGGACAGAGCTTGGTTCAAAGGCACCATATACTTCAGGACAACTCTAAAGACTTTTTGTGTCGTGTCCCTTTTGCATTCATCCCATTTCTGCATTGATCCACCATGTCATGCTCAACAGCCTGCACCGATACTTCTCTGAAGACCTGCTCTGAAACCTGCTCCATGACATGCCCTGACACCTGTCTGATGACCTGTCTGAAGAATTGCTCCGAGACCTGCTCAGACACCTGCTCCAAACCCTGCTCCTTCACCTTCCCCGAGACCTGCTCAGACACCTGCTCCACACCCTGCTCCTTCACCTTCCCCGAGACCTGTCTGAAGACTTGCCCTGAGACCAGCTCCGAGATCTGCTCCAAGCCTTGCTCCTTCACCTTCCCTGAGACCTGTCTGAAGACTTACCCTGAGATCTGCTCTGACACCTGCCCCAAGCCCTGCTCCTTCACTTTCCCTAAGACCTGCCCCGAGACCATCTCCGAGATCTGCCCCAAGCCCTGCTCCTTCACCACCCCCAAGACCTGCCCTGAGACCTGTCTGAAGACTTGCTCTGAGACCTGCCCCAAACCCTGCTCCTTCACCTTCCCCGAGACCTGTCTGAAGACTTGCCCTGAGACCTGCCCCAAACCCTGCTCCTTCACCTTCCCCGAGACCTGTCTGAAGACTTGCCCTGAGACATGCCCCAAACCCTGCTCCTTCACCTTCCCGAGACCTGTCTGAAGACTTGCCCTGAGACCTGCCCCAAACCCTGCTCCTTCACCTTCCCCGAGACCTGTCTGAAGACTTGCTCTGAGACCTGCCCCAAACCCTGCTCCTTCACCTTCCCCGAGACCTGTCTGAAGACTTGCCCTGAGACCTGCCCCAAACCCTGCTCCTTCACCTTCCCTGAGACCTGTCTGAAGACTTGCCCTGAGACATGCTCTGAGACCTGCCCCAAGCCCTGCTCCTTCACCTTCCCCGAGACCTGCCCTGAGACCTGTCTGAAGACTTGCTCTGAGACCTGCCCCAAACTCTGCTCCTTCACCTTCCCCGAGACCTGTCTGAAGACTTGCTCTGAGACCTGCCCCAAACCCTGCTCCTTCACCTTCCCCCGAGACCTGTCTGAAGACTTGCCCTGAGACATGCTCTGACACCTGCCCCAAACCCTGCTCCTTCACCTTCCCCGAGACCTGTCTGAAGACTTACTCTGAGACCTGCTCTGACACCTGCCTCAAATCATGCCCTGAGACCAGTTCCAAGTCCATAAACATTCCCCGTCATTGTGGTACAGTTGCTCCCAAAGCCTACAGTGTTTATGGCTGCGGTTTTGGAGGAAGGACTCGCATCTCCTCCTGCTCTTTTCGTTCGAATACTTGCTCCCCATGTCCACCATACAGAATTGATGGAGCATACAGATGTCATGGCGAACTGTACAGTGGAGGATACAGTGAAAGATTTGGTGCAAGAATCATGGCTGGAGGGTGCTATGGAAGAGATTATGACTACCTCCAGAAGACCGAGAAGGCCACCATGCAAAACCTGAATGACCGTCTGGCGTCCTACCTAGATAAGGTGCACTTTCTGGAGGCTGCCAATGCCACTCTGGAGAGGCAGATCCGCGAGTACTATGAGAAGAAGGGGCCGATCTGCCAGAGAGACTACAGTTGCTACTTGAAAACCATCGATTGCCTTCAGGAAAAGGTACTACATAAAAGTTTTGAGACAATTAAGGGTGAAATTTTTGTCTGAGATTCTGATAAATATATACTAATATGCACATATTCCTGATTCAGATTCCTGTGATCTGAAATATCACTACATACAAAAACACAATGTAAAATAGAATTGATAAGAAAATAGACAAACACATAATGTTTGTTTCAAAGTTATAAATGAGCTACATTGATAGTTTTTTCAATGCTTTTCATTGTAGATTAAAGATGCTACCATGAACAACGGCAAAATCCTCCTGCGTATCGACAACTCTAAATTGGCTGCTGAGGACTTCAGGATAAAGTGAGTTCTCTAAAGGCATTTTCATACTTTTTTAAAGGCAAATAAAAACAGAATAGAATAAAATTAGTCCTTCAAAGTGAAGCAAAACCTCTGGCTGGCACATTTATAAAAACAAATGTATACAAGCAAATGTACGTACATATATATACAGATGTTCATTTGAACAGATTTAATCCAGCAATAGATAAAAAAATGTTTATTTAGTGATAGAAGAAACAATGAAAAATATCAGATTATATTCTAATCTTTTAAATTTAACAATAGTTAAACATGTGTTGCTATATAGATTTCTGTTTGTACATAGATCATTGTCATGTTTAGACATGATCATTTCATTCCCCTCCGACCTTTTCACCAATCAGATATGAGAATGAGTCGTCGATACGGCAGTGTGTGAAGGCTGACATTGATAACCTGCATTGCATACTTGATAAGACATGCCTGGCAAAGGCCGACTTGGAGATGCAGACCTGCGCTCTGCAGGAGGAGCTGGTATATTTGAAGAAAAGTCACCAGGAGGTTTGTAGCAGTTTGCCTGTAGCAGAATAATCGTATGATCATTTTGTATGTTTTTAAATTAAGATAAGCAATAACTTAAATTTAACAATTTAAAGCATGCTTAAACTATGTGTGCTTGCAGGATGTGGCCGCACTACTGTGTCAGTTGACAAACACAAAAGTGTGTGTGGAAGTGGATGCTGCTCCTCAGCAAGACCTGAACAAGGTTTTGGACGAAATCCGTTGTCATTACGAGACCATCATAGACAAACACTGCAGAAAACAGGAGTGCTGGTTCAAAGAGAAGGTGAGACTTCTAATTACTCTACATGTGAACACTAATTAGCCATCATAGTAGCAGACCTTTGATTTTAAATTGCAGTTTGGAGTGGAATTAATACAGTGAAACAATTTAGTTCAGTGAATCACGAGTTAAATGGCTCACATAATATGTGTGTGTAACTCTCTTTAAGATGGCAGATCTGTGTGAAGATGCTGCCACCAACACAGACTGCCTAGAAACCTCAAGGTCGAAGATCTCAGATTTGCGACGTACTTTGCAGAGCCTGGAGATCGAGCTACAGTCTCAAATCAGCAAGGTGAGACACAGCAAATATGTGATGGACAGAAAGAAAGAAAGAGAAAAGGGTTGTGAGAGGCAGTGGAAAGAGAGTTTGGGCTTAGGCACAAAAAAGGCGTAACTAATGTTAAATGTTGAGTTATAATATTTTCTCACATGTTTGTGTTAATCCATGACTTCCAAAACTAAATTAAGGCAAAGTGAACAGTGAAGCAGCTGTTGTTTACAATCCTAAAGTATGGCAAAAGTTTTCAGCCTTGTTCTTTAGATATGTTCTTTGAGATATGTTATCAAAGATAAACCTGTCTTTGTTTCGTTCTTATTCAAGTTAACTGGTTTTGGATTAATTCGTCTTTTTTCTTTTTGACTGTTCTCATCACCCACACAGAGAGGAGCACTGGAGTGCTCACTGTTGGAAACAGAGGCTAGGTACAGCACTATACTAGCAGGCTTCCAGAAGCATATCAACACTTTGGAGGCAGAGCTTTGTCAGGTGCGCTCTGGCATTGAGCAGCAGGGCAGAGACTATGCTGCACTGCTGGACATCAAGAGCCGTCTGGAGCAGGAGATCGCCACTTACAGGTGCCTCCTGGAAAATCAGGACATTAAGTAAGTTCATCTTTTTATTTCAAACAACCGAACAACACAAGTGTTGCGTGATGTTTTGTTCTGTAAGGACTTCACTAATGAACTAATATTTTTTCTCACTTATAGGACTCAAGGACAGGGTAAATAAAATCTCTGGCTGTGGGGGTGGTTTGGGTCAGCTTCAGATTAAATGTTATTTATTAATCTCTTTTTTTCTACCTTTCAGGTGTGGTGTTTGAGTGTAATACGCCAGTCTAAACAGTAGTCAAATGTAAACAAGTCATAATGAACAACATCAAATGTAAACAAAGAACTTAACGAGGTTGAAATGCAACTGTATTAAACATTCTGTATTGACAGTCTTACAATTCACAATTAAAGACCAGTTGAGAAACACTTTTATTTATTTTTTCTGTCTTGATGGGTTAAAACAGGTAGCTTCGAAATCTGCAGAAAGCTAATTGTGACTATGTTTACAGTAAGAGTCCATTAAACTCTCATTTTATTTTAACAGGCCCTTTTCAAATATTGATATTCTGATTGGGAGAGTCATCATTCTGCATCATGATTTAATAAAATTCATTCCCAATATTTTAGTTTCTATATTTAGATTATTCACTCAATGGAATGTATGAATCAATAATAAAACACCACCTTGAGATTATGTTGGATGAGTTCCTATTTCATAGTTAAGTGGTTATAATAACATAGTGTAGGCAGGCACTTTATTAAATATTATGTATTTATATTAGGCTATTAATATGACTGTTTTTACTTGTTTAAATGATAGACAAGACTTACATGTGTAAACAGAATCGTTGAAATATATAATTCTACATTTATTCTTATTTACCTTCTAATGAGGTTTACAAATGTTTAACATTTTAAGACAAAATCAATATTTTGACAATAACATTACTGACCTGTTATTAACAGATTGATTTAATATCGGCCTATAGCTGAATTAGCTATTTCCCCATCAATATTAGAGCACCCGGCGAGAGCTGCGAGACTCAGCGCTGATACTGAATCTAGTGGCTCACAGCGCCATCTAGTGTATGAAAACACAATAGTTGGGAGCGATTAGGCAGGGTGAACTAAACCATTTTATAATCTCTTTGGCATGTATAATAAAGGTAAGAGGTAGGGCCTATTTTCTTTAAAAACATATATATATATATATTATTAAATTGCTAAATTATTTAACACAATACATACAATTAAAGTATAGCTGTTTAACCACACGTATATGAGTAGCCTATTTATCTTAATTTATTCTAATTTAAATAAAATAATCTTAATTTGACCAATTAATTATTTGCTATTGGCTATCTATAGATATTCAACTGTTTGATAATTAAATATGTATTATAGGCTATTTGAAAAATATTGCAATCTAAATTACATTTGTGATACAGTACAAAAATATAACACATTGGTGTAAATTTATCTAACAGGGTAGCCATAATAGAACAATTTAGGCTACTTTATTAAAATAAGTGAAGACTGACTGGACTTTATTTCGTGTTCATCTGTTGTTGCTGCTGTTTAGATTCCCAACAGAATAACTGTGCACAAAAGACTGAGTCTTGCTGTATCGCTCAGGCTGCAGTGCAGTGTCTATTCACAGGCGCGATCACGAGGCTGAATCCAGCTTCTTATTCGCAGCTTCTTATTGACGCTATCCGTTCCACCTTAAATGACGCGAACTGCCGCGTTTGCTGGCTTCTTATTGACGCTCAACTTTAGGGACCGTGCGGTTTTTCTCTTTTTCGCGTTTTAATAACACTGATATATCAGCGAAAATGGGCTGTAAAAATATAAAGCTACATAAATATAATTTAGCTACATTATTCTTTAATTATTGTACATGTCATAAGCTCAATTAAGGGATCATGTGGTTTTTCACTTATTCACACTTATTAGAGATCCTGTTTGTATATTTTGTGTTTTCAGAAAAGAATAATAAACTATTTTGAAAGGTAAATAACAAATAATAATTACACATAAGTTACTGTAAAACTATAATTAGGCCAACATTATTCTTTAATTATTGCAATTAACATAATTTGGATGTATTCAATGCATGTATTTAAAAATAAATAAATATTATTACAAATTAGAATTACACAGGGTAACCAGAGATTATGCACCAGCTTGGATCCAGCCTCTTATGAAGACCCAGGTGACCCAGCAACTTTGAATAGATGACACCTACCCCTGCAAGGACTCCAGAACATCAAACATGAAGGATTATACAAAATTATCATTTTATAATTGCTTTAACATACACATTCATTTTGCTTAAATGTATATATGATGTTTGTAAATAGGCTACACTCTAAAAATGCTGGGTTGTAAATTAGTACATTATAGTAGATCTACTCCTCTAACGAAATACTAATTTTGAGTAATTATTAATGTGTAATTTGTTTTTTATGAAGCTTTAAACTTGACACATTACACAATGAGCAATTTCTATTGCATTTTCTGCCCATTCCGCTACGCTATTTCTCGGCCGCCTCAGAGGGTGCGTTAAATTTGACATTGTCCCATTAGACTAGAGCTCCTACTCTGACGAAATGCACATCTTGAGCAGTTTTTACTGTAGAATTTTTGTTTTATGAAGTTTTGAATTTTGCACTTTAGACAGTGCACAATAAGCCCGCCTAATGCATTTTCTGCCCATTTCGTGGCGCTGTTTCTCGGCCGCCTCAGAGGGTGCGTTAAATTTGACAATGTCCCATTAGACTAGAGCTCCTACTCTGACGAAATGCACATTTTGAGCAGTTTTTACTGTAGATTTTTTTTTTACGAAGTTTTGAATTTTGCACTTCAGACAGTGCACAATAAGCCGCCTAATTCATTTTCTGCCCATTTCGTGGCGCTGTTTCTCGGCCGCCTCAGAGGGTGCGTTAAATTTGACATTGTCCCATTAGACTAGAGCTCCTACTCTGACGAAATGCACATTTTGAGCAGTTTTTACTGTAGAATTTATTTTTAATACATTTTTGAATTGTGTACTTTAGACTGTGCACAATAAGCCGCCTAATGCATTTTCTGCACATTTCGTGGCGCTGTTTCTCGGCCGCCTCAGAGGGTGCGTTAAATTTGACATAGTTCCATTAGAGTAGAGCTACTACTCTAACGAAATCCAAATTTTGAGTAGTTTTTACTGTAGAATTTTTGTTTATGAAGTTTTGAATTTTGCACCTTAGACAGTGCACAATAAGCCCGCCTAATGCATTTCTGCCCATTTCGTGGCGCTGTTTCTCGGCCGCCTCAGAGGGTGCGTTAAATTTGACATTGTCCCATTAGACTAGAGCTCCTACTCTGACGAAATCCACAATTTGAGCAGTTTTTACTGTAGAATTTTTTTTTTATGAAGTTTTGAATGTTGCTTTTTACAGTGCACAATAAGCCGCCTAATGCATTTCTGCACATTTCGTGGCGCTGTTTCTCGGCTGCCTCAGAGGGTGCGTTAAATTTGACATTGTCCCATTAGACTAGAGCTCCAACTCTGACGAAATGCACATTTTGAGCAGTTTTTACTGTAGAATTTATTTTTAATACATTTTTGAATTGTGTACTTTAGACAGTGCACAATAAGCCGCCTAATGCATTTTCTGCCCATTTCGTGGCACTGTTTCTCGGCCGCCTCAGAGGGTGCGTTAAATTTGACATAGTTCCATTAGAGTAGAGCTACTACTCTAACGAAATCCAAATTTTGAGTAGTTTTTACTGTAAAATTTTTGTTTTATGAAGTTTTGAATTTTGCACTTTAGACAGTGCACAATAAGCCCGCCGAATGCATTTTCTGCCCATTTCGTGGCGCTGTTTCTCGGCCGCCTCAGAGGGTGCGTTAAATTTGACATTGTCCCATTAGAGTAGAGCTACTACTCTGACGAAATCCACAATTTGAGCAGTTTTTACTGTAGAATTTTTTTTTATGAAGTTTTGAATGTTGCTTTTTACAGTGCACAATAAGCCGCCTAATGCATTTCTGCACATTTCGTGGCGCTGTTTCTCGGCTTCCTCAGAGGGTGCGTTAAATTTGACATAGTTCCATTAGAGTAGAGCTACTACTCTAACGAAAATCCAAATTTTGAGCAGTTTTTACTGTAGAATTTTTTTTAATACATTTTTGAATTTTGCTTTTTACAGTGCACAATAAGCCGCCTAATGCATTTCTGCCCATTTCGTGGCGCTGTTTCTCGGCCGCCTCAGAGGGTGCGTTAAATTTGACATACACTGTAAAAAATATTTTAGCAATTTAGTTATTTCAACTTATTTTTTTAACTAGATTGTCCAGACAACAAGAAATTTTAAGTTTTCTTGTCCTCAACTTATCGAAATAAGTTAGTTAAACTAAAAAAAAACCCATGCAAAAAGATAACTCAAAATAATGAGTTAACTTTTTTTACAGTGTAGTTCCATTAGAGTAGAGCTACTACTCTAACGAAATCCAAATTTTGAGCAGTTTTTACTGTAGAATTTTTGTTTTATGAAGTTTTGAATTTTGCACAGACATTGCACAATAAGCCCGCCTAATGCATTTTCTGCCCATTTCGTGGCGCTGTTTCTCGGCCCGCCTCAGAGGGTGCGTTAAATTTTACAATGTCCCATTAGACTAGAGCTCCTACTCTGACGAAATTCACATTTTGAGCAGTTTTTACTGTAGAATTTATTTTTTATGAAGTTTTGAATTTTGCACTTTAGACAGTGTACAATAAGCCGCCTAGTGCATTTTCTGCCCATTTCGTGGCGCTGTTTCTCGGCTGCCTCAGAGGGTGCGTTAAATTTGACATAGTTCCATTAGAGTAGCGCTACTAGTCTAACGAAATCCAAATTTTGAGCAGTTTTTACTGTAGAATTTTTTTTTATGAAGTTTTGAATTTTGCACTTTAGACAGTGCACAATAAGCCGCCTAATGCATTTCCTCACATTTCGTGGCGCTGTTTCTCGGCTGCCTCAGAGGGTGCGTTAAATTTGACATAGTTCAATTAGAGTAGCGCTACTAGTCTAACGAAATCCAAATTTTGAGCAGTTTTTACTGTAGAATTTTTGTTTTATGAAGTTTTGAATTTTGCACTTTAGACAGTGCACAATAAGCCGCCTTATGCATTTCTGCCCATTTCGTGGCGCTGTTTCTCGGCCGCCTCAGAGGGTGCGTTAAATTGGACAGATTAAAGATCTACAGGAGAGACTGGAATTGTCTTCTGTTCCTACAACACAGGAATTACAAACATAAAGGAATACACAGCAATCATCCATCATGAGTAATATACTGTTCATATACATTTCAAGTTTTTTTTCTACATTGTGAATGTTGAATATCCACTGCTAATATGGTTTTAAACAGTCTACAGAAACTGGTTTCAAATGAGACATACTTCTTAGACAGAGAAAAAGTCAAAATAATATTATAACTCAATCAACCAATAAATCTATTAATCAGTCAATTAATGTTGTATTATTGTGATATTGTGTGTTTCATTATGTGTGCATATGTAGAGAGCTGATTATTACATTTAATTAAAAATTTGACTGGCCGTATATAATACGTATATTTATTTGAAAAAATATATTTCTTTACATTTGCGGTTACATCTAAAAACAAAATTACAAATGTCTGAATTTGTGCATGACAGTCAAGCACATTGGGTATAAGGCTCCAGTGCAACCATTAACACACACTCAAAAGCAGCTGGGACAAAGCGCCTCCAAATGGGACAAAAATTCAATGGCTATATTTTAAGTGTATTATCTTATCTGACAAATTCATGGGTCCATAATTTCAAACACACTAATCAATAATAATCAATAATTTAATAATCAAACACACTGAGTATGCAACCAATTCACAATAAATGCGTCTCTATTGCACGCATTGTGTTTATCGTGCAATGTATACGCCAAAATGAGTTTTTACTTGCATATGATACGCATTGGTAGGTATGAGGGGCCATGGGACTTTTAACGCACCCTCTGAGGCGAACAAGAAACAGCGCAGCAAAATGGGCAGAAAATGCATTAGGCGGCTTATTGTGCACTGTAAAAAGTTAAATAAAAAATTAATTAAAAGAAAATTCTACAGTAAAAACTGCTCAAAATTTGGATTTCGTCAGAGTAGGAGCTCTAGTCTAATGGGACAATGTCCAATTTAACGCACCCTCTGAGGCGGCCGAGAAACAGCGCCACGAAATGGGCAGAAATGCATTAGGCGGCTTATTGTGCACTGTCTAAAGTGCAAAATTCAAAAATTCATAAAAAAAAATTTCTACAGTAAAAACTGCTCAAAATGTGGATTTCGTCAGAGTAGGAGCTCTAGTCTAATGGGACAATGTCCAATTTAACGCACCCTCTGAGGCGGCCGAGAAACAGCGCCACGAAATGGGCAGAAATGCATTAGGCGGCTTATTGTGCACTGTCTAAAGTGCAAAATTCAAAAATTCATAAAAAAAAATTTCTACAGTAAAAACTGCTCAAAATGTGGATTTCGTCAGAGTAGGAGCTCTAGTCTAATGGGACAATGTCCAATTTAACGCACCCTCTGAGGCGGCCGAGAAACAGCGCCACGAAATGGGCAGAAATGCATTAGGCGGCTTATTGTGCACTGTCTAAAGTGCAAAATTCAAAAATTCATAAAAAAAAAATTCTACAGTAAAAACTGCTCAAATTGTGGATTTCGTTAGAGTAGTAGCTCTACTCGAATGGGACAATGTCCAATTTAACACACCCTCTGAGGCGGCCGAGAAACAGCGCCACGAAATGGGCAGAAATGCATTAGGCGGCTTATTGTGCACTATCTAAAGTGCAAAATTCAAAAATTAATTAAAAGAAAATTCTACAGTAAAAACTGCTCAAAATGTGGATTTCGTCAGAGTAGGAGCTCTAGTCTAATGGGACAATGTCCAATTTAACGCACCCTCTGAGGCGCCGAGAAACAGCGCCACGAAATGGGCAGAAATGCATTAGGCGGCTTATTGTGCACTGTCTAAAGTGCAAAATTCAAAAATTCATAAAAAAAAATTTCTACAGTAAAAACTGCTCAAAATGTGGATTTCGTCAGAGTAGGAGCTCTAGTCTAATGGGACAATGTCCAATTTAACGCACCCTCTGAGGCGGCCGAGAAACAGCGCCACGAAATGGGCAGAAATGCATTAGGCGGCTTATTGTGCACTGTCTAAAGTGCAAAATTCAAAAATTTATAAAAAAAATTTCTACAGTAAAAACTGCTCAAATTGTGGATTTCGTTAGAGTAGTAGCTCTACTCGAATGGGACAATGTCCGATTTAACGCACCCTCTGAGGCGGCCGAGAAACAGCGCCACGAAATGGGCAGAAATGCATTAGGCGGCTTATTGTGCACTGTCTAAAGTGCAAAATTCAAAAATTCATAAAAAAAAATTTCTACAGTAAAAACTGCTCAAAATGTGGATTTCGTCAGAGTAGGAGCTCTAGTCTAATGGGACAATGTCAAATTTAACGCACCCTCTGAGGCGGCCGAGAAACAGCGCCACGAAATGGGCAGAAATGCATTAGGCGGCTTATTGTGCACTGTCTAAAGTACAAAATTCAAAAATTCATAAAAAAAAAATTCTACAGTAAAAAGTGCTCAAAATGTGGATTTCGTCAGAGTAGGAGCTCTAGTCTAATGGGACAATGTCCAATTTAACGCACCCTCTGAGGCGGCCGAGAAACAGCGCCACGAAATGGGCAGAAATGCATTAGGCGGCTTATTGTGCACTGTCTAAAGTGCAAAATTCAAAAATTCATAAAAAAAAATTTCTACTGTAAAAACTGCTCAAAATGTGGATTTCGTCAGAGTAGGAGCTCTAGTCTAATGGGATAATGTCCAATTTAACGCACCCTCTGAGGCGGCCGAGAAACAGCGCCACGAAATGGGCAGAAATGCATTAGGCGGCTTATTGTGCACTGTCTAAAGTGCAAAATTCAAAAATTCATAAAAAAAAATTTCTACAGTAAAAACTGCTCAAATTGTGGATTTCGTTAGAGTAGTAGCTCTAGTCTAATGGGACAATGTCCAATTTAACGCACCCTCTGAGGCGGCCGAGAAACAGCGCCACGAAATGGGCAGAAATGCATTAGGCGGCTTATTGTGCACTGTCTAAAGTGCAAAATTCAAAAATTCATAAAAAAAACATTCTACAGTAAAAACTGCTCAAAATGTGGATTTCGTCAGAGTAGGAGCTCTAGTCTAATGGGACAATGTCAAATTTAACGCACCCTCTGAGGCGGCCGAGAAACAGCGCCACGAAATGGGCAGAAATGCATTAGGCGGCTTATTGTGCACTGTCTAAAGTGCAAAATTCAAAAATTCATAAAAAAAAATTTCTACAGTAAAAACTGCTCAAAATGTGGATTTCGTCAGAGTAGGAGCTCTAGTCTAATGGACAATGTCAAATTTAACGCACCCTCTGAGGCGGCGAGAAACAGCGCCACGAAATGGGCAGAAATGCATTAGGCGGCTTATTGTGCACTGTCTAAAGTGCAAAATTCAAAAATTCATAAAAAAAACATTCTACAGTAAAAACTGCTCAAATTGTGGATTTCGATAGAGTAGTAGCTCTAGTCTAATGGGACAATGTCCAATTTAACGCACCCTCTGAGGCGGCCGAGAAACAGCGCCACGAAATGGGCAGAAATGCATTAGGCGGCTTATTGTGCACTGTCTAAAGTGCAAAATTCAAAAATTCATAAAAAAAAATTTCTACAGTAAAAACTGCTCAAAATGTGGATTTCGTCAGAGTAGGAGCTCTAGTCTAATGGGACAATGTCAAATTTAACACACCCTCTGAGACGGCGAGAAACAGCGCCACGAAATGGGCAGAAATGCATTAGGCGGCTTATTGTGCACTGTCTAAAGTGCAAAATTCAAAAATTCATAAAAAAAAAAATTCTACAGTAAAAACTGCTCAAATTGTGGATTTCGTTAGAGTAGTAGCTCTAGTCTAATGGGACAATGTCCAATTTAACGCACCCTCTCGGCCGAGAAACAGCGCCACGAAATGGGCAGAAATGCATTAGGCGGCTTATTGTGCACTGTCTAAAGTGCAAAATTCAAAAATTCATAAAAAAAAATTTCTACAGTAAAAACTGCTCAAAATGTGGATTTCGTCAGAGTAGGAGCTCTAGTCTAATGGGACAATGTCAATTTTAACGCACCCTCTGAGGCGGCCGAGAAACAGCGCCGCAAATGGGCAGAAAATGTATTAGGCTGCTTATTGTGCACTGTCTAAAGTGCAAAATTCAAAAATTCATAACAAAAATTCTACAGTAAAAACTGCTCAAATTGTGGATTTCGTCAGAGTAAGAGCTCTAGTCTCTATTTATTTATTTATTTTTAAATACATGCATTGAATACATCCAAATAATGTTAATTGCAATAATTAAAGAATAATGTTGGCCTAATTATAGTTTTACAGTAATTTATGTGTTGTTGTTATTATTATTTGTTATTTACCTTTCAAAATAGTTTATTATTCTTTTCTGAAAACATAAAAAATACAAACAGGATCTCTAATAAGTGTGAATAAGTGAAAAACCACATTATCCCTAAATTGAGCTGATGACATGTACATTATTTAAAGAATAATGTAGCCTAATATTATTTATGTACCTTTATATTTTTACAGCCAATTTTCGCTGATATATCAGTGTTATTTGCATTTAAATTGCATTTTATTATTATTTTATTCTGAATATAGACACAAAAGTAACACGATCCCTTAAAAAACGCGAAAAAGAGAAAAACCGCACGGTCCCTAAGTTGAGCGTCAATAAGAAGCCAGCAAACGCGGCAGTTCGCGACGTCATTTAAGGTGGAACGGATAGCGTCAATAAGAAGCTGCGAATAAGAAGCTGGATTCAGCCTCGTGGCGCGATCCCACTACTGATCGACACGAGGACTTTGACCTGCTCCGTCTCCGACCTGGGCCGGTTCGCCCCTCCTTAGACGACCTGGTGGTCCCGGGCTCCCCCAGAAGCACCATATCGATGCCGAACTTAGTGCGGACACCCGATCGACATAGTCCACTGCAGTCCAGAACCCCTGAGCTCAAGCGATCCTCCAGCCTCAGCCTCCCAGTATCTTGGATTACAGGCGCGCGCCACTGCACCCGGCGAGAGCTGCGGGAATCAGCGCTGATACTGAATCTAGTGGCTCACAGCGCCATCTAGTGTATGAAAACACAATACTAGGGAGAGAATAGGCAGGGTGAACTAAAATATTTTTCAGTCTTTGGTAGCTATATTGTTAAAGGTAAATTAAAGGTAAATTCTTTAAATATACTTTTTTCATTGCTAAATTAATCAGCACAATACACAAAATTAAATCATAACTGTTTAACCACATTAACCGAGTTTTCCATAAGAGTAACCTATTTACGGTATCTTGATCTATTTTAGTTCATTTTAATACATCTAGTTAATTTTTCTAAATTAATTAATCAGTTAATAATTTGCTATATCTATAGGTTTTCAGCTGTTTGATAATAAAACATGTATTATAGGCTATTTGTAAAATACTGACTTCTAAATTACATTTGTGATACAGTATAAAAAATATAATATACATTTATCTAAAAGGGCCATATAGAACAATATACTTTATTATTATAAATAAAGAATGGACTGGATCATTTAATTTGGCCAATTATTTTGTTGCTGCTGCAGTTTATTAGATTCCTTAGATTTCTTAGACACACACACACACACACACACACACACACACACACACACACACACACATACACACACACACACACACACACACATAATAAATTAATAATAATAAGTAATAAGTTGTGTGCATTCAATTCATTTACACAGAGATATACATATACTCAAACAAGGCTACTAATTACATACATAAATTTGGATCAAGTAAATCATATTATGTTGAGTATACATACATACATGCAAACACTCACACACACTCACATATGTAATAAACTGTAAACTAGCTTCTTCTTCTTTTTTTTATAAAATATGGTGTCGCAATACAGTGTCTTATCCTTTGGGGCATCAAATTCATTGGTGCTGTTTTATTATCCAATGTAATATGACGACATTGGATATGATATCAGATACAAACAGATACTACTTGTCTAGATAAAGTGTGTGTGTGTGGGGGGGGGGGGGGGGGTGTGAATGTGTCCAGTGGATTTTTAGATATATAGTTAGTCTTTCATTGGATATGTGTTATCTTAGTAATTGAGTCCATTGCGCATAGAAATTTGTTTTTTTAGAGACCTAAGAATTATTAATAGACAAAAGTATTGGAGCAGTGTATTATTGTATTGGGTGTTGTTGAGGTATCACCTATCAGGCAAAATAACCTTTTTCCACCATAAAGAACAATAGTTTATGGCTATTGATGTTTGCAGGATTATATGGATGACTATTCTTAAAGCTTATAATACACATATTTAAACATCAAACCATCTGGAATCTATAGATATAGCAAATGATTAATTGATTAAACTAATCAGTTTAATTTAAAAATAATCAGATGGTTTAAAATGAACGAGAATCGATTAAGATAGGCTACGCTTATTGCATTTTAAAGGCAACTGAAACTGATCTTGTGTATTGTACTAAATAAAATTAAATTGAAGAATGCATTTGGGGGGGAAATGTTTACCACTTACCTTTGACAATATAGCTATAGCTACCAAAGAGATTGTAAAATGCTTTAGTTCACCCTGCCCAGAGCCATATAAAGAGATTTATATATTATCTCTTTATGGCTCTGACCCTGCCTAATCGCTCCCTGGTATTGTGTTTTCCTACACTAGATGGCGCTGTGAGCCACTAGATTCAATATCAGCGCTGAGTCTCGCAGCTCTCGCCGGGTGCAGTGGCGCGCGCCTGTAATCCAAGATACTGGGAGGCTGAGGCTGGAGGATCGCTTGAGGTCAGGGGTTCTGGACTGCAGTGGACTATGTCGATCGGGTGTCCGCACTAAGTTCGGTATCGATATGGTGCTCCTGGGGGAGCCCGGGACCACCAGGTCGTCTAAGGAGGGGCGAACCGGCCCAGGTCGGAGACGGAGCAGGTCAAAGTCCCCGTGTCGATCAGTAGTGGGATCGCGCCTGTGAATAGACACTGCAGTTCAGCCTGAGCGATACAACGAGACTCAGTCTTTTGTGTTTGTACTTGTTCATTGGGATATAGGCTAAGTGAAAAAAATTATATATATTTATAGATTAATAAATTGACTAGCCTAGGAATTAAATTTATGAACGTGCATTCGTTCAAAATATATTAATTTTCTCAACAGAACAAAGATATTTTTGCAGAATTGTTTTTTTGGGGGGAACTAACCCCACATATTAGCCTCTCTCACTTTCAAATTTGTAATTTTTGTAGTTGTTCAATCTCTATTGTAATGGCCATTGCTGTTTGCACTACTGAACGTCGTATCAAATTGTTGGTTCTATATATCGCCTCTCTCTGGAACATATGTGAAATGTTTTTTAGTATTCATTGATTGCATCCCATAGCCGGATGGAGGCGCTGTTTCACACTTTATTAATACTCTTCCCCAAAATGAGGCCAATCTGACTTTTCTAAAGAACAGGACTCAAAAGTATAAGAGAGCAGTCTTGTAGACTCAGATGAATAATAAATAAAGCTTTACAAAATGCTTTGTACAAAACATGAATAACTGTGTGCAGATGTGGGGTAATATTGAGGTTTCATTGACCCTTGACATTATTAACTCTTTAAAGAAAAAGGAAGATCAAAGTATTAAAACTGAATACAATTGGATTTGAAGTTAGTTTAAAAAACAACCCTGAAACAATGACTTGCCCAATCTGGCTGTTTCCTGGCCAAAATTCATATCATGTCACAATTTAAACATTTATGTCTTAACTAGTGCTGGGCCGTTATCGGCGTTAACGTGCTGCGTTAACGTGAGACTCTTATCGCGCGATAAAAAAAATATCGCCGTTAATCTAAGTTGGGTTGGGATCATAAATAGCATTTTCGAATATCGTTATTTTCGCGCAATTCTAGTGTGTAGTATGACATACATACTTGACGCCGCGCCTACTGTCACAGATCGCGCAGCAGGGTATTTTCCTGTCAGGGACACAAGGTGTACTTTTACTTTGTTATGTTGGGCGACGTTCCTCTCGTTACTTTATGTTAATGCAATACGTTGTTAAATGAGTTCATTCCAAGTGCGCTGTATCCTTTGTATGGGCATGAGCGATGCTCATTTACAAATGAATCACTCTTTTGAGTCGATTCTGTTCAAAGACTTCAGCTGCGTCCCAATGTGCATACTATCCATCCTAAATAGTATGTGACATTAGTAATTTTCAATACTATTTAGGGCATAGTATGCACATTGGGACGCAGCTTTCATCAAACAAGTTGTCAGATCTGTTAAATCGGTTCGCGAATCAGTTGATCTGTTCAGTTCCTCAGGCACTGAATCGTCTGAACTCTGAAGCGCTTTCAATTCACACTCGAGGAGTCGTAAGTAACAGGAAGATTTAAGAACATCAAGAGCGTTGGATTAAGTGGCCGTGGATCTACAGTTTAGTCTAGTGAAAGCAAATCTGCAAATGCATCATATCTTTGCCAGCGATGAAGATCTTTATTAGTTGAACATCTTCGTAAACTGTCCGTGAATGAATGATTCCACAGGACGATACATTCGAGTTCATTTCATTCAGGTAATACATTTTACAACCAAACAGATTATTACGCCACGATAGCACTACTAAAAAGTATGACATTATCCGGTTTTTGGACATAACAGTTACATTAATTTATAGGCTACAAAAAAACGCTTCAGGGCGTCGGTGCACTGGTTAACAGGTTTAAATAAGCTACCATTGTCCACAGTTTATGAAATGAAAACCCGCCATCCCGCGGTAATGTGTGTGTATTGCGCAGTGGCATAATCACACAAATAGTTTACATTGATTGAAACTAATTTGTTTAAAAAGGAGGCTATTGCAGTAACAAGGCAGGTTTACATAAAATCATTATGACATATGATGACATTATTTTTTGATCTAACGAGCATTGGCGATGCAAAAACGGACTGTTGTGCGCATTGTTTTTTTTTTTTTTCAATTACTATGTTAAAAAACCCCGAAGAGAACATGTTACTTGTTCAATTAATAAACAGTTTGTTTGATGACAAATCGCTAAAGATGAAATTGGCCTTCCTTTCTGTCATTGCGTTTTTTCTTTGTTTTTTTTTTTAACGATATTCGACTTTTGCTCCTCGATTGTCAAATGGCATTTTTGGCAGAAATGCACATCCCTATACGAGGTGAACTATTCTCAAAGACTTACTTTTAGTCATTATTTGGGTAGCACACATATTATAAATGCCTTCGGGAGAATTCAAATGAGCCATTTTAATCTAGATTAATCTAGATTAATTTTAAAATTAATCTAGATTAATCTAGATTAAAAAAATTAATCTATGCCCACCTCTAGTCTTAACACATATTTATTCTTAGAATATTCACAAAATATTGCTATACCTATTTGGTTACTTTAAAGCAGTAGTCTCAGATCTATTTCAGTTGTATCATCATAAATATAACCCAATGATAGCAACATCTTCACGGTTTTAACTATAATAGCAAATATTTGTATTAAAAATTGCAATTAAATTTTTTTATTGCTTTAAGATTTTTATTCCAATGATACAGACTATACTTTATAGTTGTGTGGACCTTGATTTATGTGGTCATTTGGAACTGTAGTATGGAAAACCGGTGTGTTGATGATTCTTCAACAAGTCTCCTTTTCTGTTTCAGCGAAAAATAACAAAAGTAAACAATGATGACATAGCCTAGTTAGTGTAAAATCCATGGTAAAATCCAATAAAATTCTAATCAAAACCACTAAGGCTTGGGCCATGGCGCGCCCTCTACAGATTTAACATCAAATTGCACATGAAAATCAAGCCTTTTTCCCGTCCAGATGTGTTTAATTCTATTCTTCCGTTCTCCTCAGTTCATCAGTGAAAATAGTGACAAGAAGTCAGATTCATTTCCGCGAATCGGTTCTTTTGAACAGTTCATTTAAAAGAAACGTTCAAAACGGATTAAGCTAAATTTGCGTCGTGACTTGGCATATTACATGCTTTTAGTGTCTAAACTCTACAACACTCAAAAAAAAAAAAAAAAAACTTACAGGCACACATTGCTATTATTAAGTTTTGTAGTGTGCCAGTTCAGTTTCTTGTTGTCAAGGTTATTCAGCTCATAAAGTCATTTAGAATTTATAAATATAATTTACATTTACCCAAATATAAAATGATCTATTCTATTTTTTAAAAATTGCCAGTTGTAGCCTAATAATAGGCTTTTTATCATAAAAACGGACAACGTTTCTAAACATATTTATCAAAACATTTAATGAGAGAAAATAATATGGAAAATACAACGAGCAACATGGCTGAATAAGTCCCGCCTTCTAAGTAAAAGAGCCAATCGCAGATTGGTAAAGTCATCGCGTCACTGCAGCTGCCGTTACGTTAGGAACTTCGTGCTTAGCACTGACTGGTCTTTCCTGAAAAATACGTTTTTTTAACGCAACTTGAGCTTACGAAACAACATGTATGGGACAGTTTATGTCAGATGTTGTTGCCGGTTTGAAATATGTTATTGTGAGTTCGGTAAGCGGTTTTGGAGATTTCAAAATCCCCCCATTCAAACCGATATGACTTGGTCACGTCCGATGCCCGAAATAGCTGCCAGCCTTGCCAGGAGTCGTTGCAAATATGGCCGCAGAGTGAACAGACTTTTTTTGGAAGGGGCTTTGGTTCAAGTTGATAACGCAAATTCCGCCTTGACCAATCCGATTCGTTCATTTGGATTAGTGAACGAATCATTCAGACCGGTTTGGTGAGCCAATTTTACCGATTCACTGAAAAGCTTCGGACATCCCTATCCGAAGAGGGGGCGGGGCACAGCGAGGACCATCTCCAACGGTTTGTATGTTGTTTTTCATGAGTTGTCGGGTGTCTCTGTCAGTCATACGGCTAGCCCTACCCCGCAATCCGACTCCAATAGCGAAGCCCGTGTCTCCGACTCTCCGAGCAAGCAAACTCTCAGTACGTTTTAATTCGGTCTCCAGCGTATCGACATTATTCAGCATGCCCGAGCGGAGGCCCTTCGTGCGGTTGCCCACTGACGTCTACCCCGTCAACTACGGGCTGCGCCTCAAGCCCGACCTCATCGACTTCACCTTCGAGGGCAAACTGGAGGCAGCCGTGGAGGTAATGTTGAATCTGATGCCATGCAGCCCCTCTGCCCCCCTCTGGTCTGGGCCCCAATGTCATGCCATTTTAATGTTAAGCCTAGTTTTTCACTTAGCATTTTTTATAACTGCTGATAGTGTTGTTGCTGCTAATCTAACGAGCTAAGTTACCTGCTAGTGAACCAGACAGCGGCTTTACACACCACGTCTTTCATATTTGCTACGAGTTCCAGCATGTTTGAATTGTATTATTTGTTACTAAATACTTAAACCTGGTGTCCTCTTAGGTCTGGCTCTCACAATAAAGAGAATTAAGCAGTTAGTTTGTTGCCCCGCAAGCTAAAGCGCTAACTGGCGCCACACTGCTAACCACGTTAGCCTGCAGAGCTGCTGTCAAAAAGCACGTACATACACGCATAAATGTGGTAATTTAACCTCCTTCCAGGTTATAGTTTTCACGTACATGGCCGAGACGGTGAATCAGTCCTGTCTACAAGCTCCTGAGTCACTCTGAGCCTGTCTGACAGTTTACACGATACTTTATAGCTTACAATAATCACAGTGTAGCGCCCGAGGAAATGCTCAGGTGCAGGATGGACTTTGTGGCTGGGGATAAAAATAAGTCTAAAACACATGAATCTTCGAAATATGAGGTTCGTTAAAACTGATAAAGATTATACATCGTTTTTTTACGACTTTCATAAATAGTTGGTCTGGTCTGATCTCTCTCTCTCTCTCTCTCTCTCTCTCTCTCTCTCTCTCTCTCTCTCTATATATATATTATATATATATATATATATATATATATAATATAATAATAATACATACATATCAGTGGATCTTTGTACAATCGCAGCCGTTACTACTGGGTAAATTACTGTGGTTGATACTGTAAACAAAAGAAAAATGGGTAGAGGTAAATACGGGCCAGATGTGATGAAATTGAGGTCCGGCCTATATCATTGCCTTTTGCGTAAGATTGTTTGTGGAGCCTTTTTATAACTCAACAGCTTCACACGTTAAGTCATGTTGTATCCCACTCTCATGCAGCTGTGTTGTGAAAGTCGCCTTACAGTTGATCTTGTCTAGATGCCAAAACTCATTGGAGCATGAGATTAACTACATCCCCCACAATGCCAAACATATTATGACTGTCATTGTGGACAGATATGGCTCACGTTGATAAACACCATTAAAATAGTGTACTGCTAGTGGCGGCCTTTAGTCACATGGCCAGTGCACTCATTGCATCCAAGTCACATCCAGCTTCAACAAGCCACATGTGCCCTCTAAAGCTTTACCTTGGCAGCTTCAAGCCTCTAAACACAATGCGTATCTTTATGTAGGATCCAATTCACCGTAAATGAAGTGTGATAAAAATTAGGTTGAGGAATAATTAAAACAGACTCTGGGATGTATTGTGTCTCTTTGTCTGTAAAAGCTAGCTTATGGACATGAGAGCCTGAAAGCTATTGATCGTCCCGGGAAAGTTTCACTTCAGCATTATGCAATAAATGCAGTCTTAAACAGCCTATTGCAACATAAGAGGCCATGCAAACTGTTGGTCTTTTTATTCGTAATCTGATTATATATGTGCACGTCAGAATTTCATAGCAGCAGGAGATGGCCCTTGAGCCTCAGAAAAGCTGTGAGGATTCAGGCGGTTCTTTTTCCATGTGCTCTGTATTTGCTTGTTCTCCTGGAGATTTCCTACAATAAAACGAGAAGAGTGAAATTGAATGCACTATGATATGAGCAAAGATAAAAACGAAGTAGAGGATCCCAACACAGTTACTCACAGTTGTTTCCTAGAAGTCTCACCAAGGCATTTATTTATTCGTAAAAACAGTTATATTGTGAATTATTATTATTATTATTACAATTTTAAAATGTAGTTTATTACTGTAATGGAAAAGTGTCACATGATCCTTCATAAATCATTCTAATATGCTGATTTGGTGCACAAGAAGCATTTCTTATTATCATTTGAAAACAGTTGTGCTGCTTAATGTTTTTGTGGAAACTGATACAATCTTCAGGATTGATGGATAGAAAGTTCAAAAGAAGAAAAATTAATTTCTCTTTCTGCGTCAGAGAAAGACCCTGGCTTAGTATTTACTAAACCAGGAAGAATTGTCATGCACTGATTGTCTGGATTGTATGTAAGTGACGTGACATTGTTTCATTTTTTTATGACTGTGTTATCTGATACAGTATGAAACAAAGGAAGGTTCACAACGCTTGCAAAAGGCGATGAAGTGTTATGCGAAAAGAAACCACACACCAAATACTGAAAACTGAGGATCATGAAACTACTGGACCTATATGAACATTAAAACCGAACTGTATGTCATTGTTCTTGACAGGTTACGCAAGGGACAAACCAGATTGTGATGAACTGTGCTGATATAGACATAATTACTGCTTCTTTTGTGCCTGAAGGGGGGGAAGGTGAGTGCAACTCAACTGTAATCCACATTTAGTGATGTATTTGCTCGACTTTTGCCTGATTGCTTGTTCGACCTGCATTAAATGTTTTATGTTTAGGATTAACTGTGCTCATTTTCTCCCCGTCCATTTAGAAATTAATGCTACAGGATTTAACTATCAGAACGAGGATGAGAAGGTTACCCTATGTTTCCCCAGCACTCTGCAAAATGGTAAAGAACTCCTATTGTGGCCTGGAAGAAGCCTTCTGCTGTCATGTCAACAGTCTCTGTGTAATGAGTTGCTATAGTGGGTTTATTGACACATGAAAGCGGCTTCAAAGATGAATGGCCTTTCTTGCTCTGTCCTTCTGTTTTATGTGCCCTTTGTTTCGGTGTTTAATCATAGGCTTCTTGTTTTTCAGGGTCAGGATCATTGAAAATAGACTTTGTTGGAGAGCTGAACGACAAAATGAAAGGCTTCTATAGGAGTAAATACGCGACTCCTTCGGGAGAAGTTCGCTTCGCTGCCGTCACACAGTTTGAGGTAAACTCATATCAGGGTACGCGGTTCATTCATTTGTTTGCTCGCTCACTTTCTCTGCAACTGTTTGCTTTATCATTTGTCATGTGCCTCTCTCTCTCTTCCTGGTCAGTCATCTTGACTGTGTCTCGATAAAGACAAATTCACATTCACTTTTATCCCAAGCGACTTACAAATGAGGAAAAACAAGCAATTTATTTTATATGAGCCTATAATGGAGTCATGCAGAAGTAAAACTGTAAATAGTGGTGAACTTTTTTTCAGACCCCTGTTACATAATGTATGTCTGGCCCATGATGTATGTCTGGCGTACTGTACTTTAATGTATTTACTTGTTTTATTATGATGCTTGCGTTATAAATGCATTTAAATAGTCATTATTTAAGTACTCATTACATTCATACCTGATAGATTTTAATGCGGGAGGGATATTTAACTGAAAGTTTAGCCTCTTAGCTGAGCTTTGGTTGAAGTTAACTTAATCAGGGCTCAATAGGGGTGTGACGAGATCTCGTGCCACGATATCTCGCGAGACCAAAACATGACGAGATTTGCCGTCGAGTGAAAAGCTGTCTCGCGATATTGCCATGACTGAGCTTGAGGGTTAGATTACCATAGAGTATTCCACCGCTACACTCACATTCACCTAAACTATCGTTTCGCTGTTTTTATAAAAATAAATAAAAACCATTATAAACTAATGTAAAAGTCTGCTCTGCTCTTCCAGCACGAGTTGCCATTGCAATCAGTGCAGCACGAATCACAGATCAGCGCAACATAGACTAAACGTCTGATAAATGTCTTATCTTGTAGAATGCACGCTCAGCACCGCTGCTCCCTATACACAGAGTACGTGCGATGCTCCTAATGCATGTCATTTCAGGTCTACTTTATAAGATTATTAGTTAAACATTGCAAAATGCACCTGCATACTATTTGTCCAGTCATGAATTTTGTCATTGAGGTTTTCTGAAAAATTGTGCAAAAATCTCGTCTCGTCTCGTTCTCGTGAACCCAGTCTCGTCTCGTGAGATAAGCGTCTCGTCACACCCCTAGGGCTCAATGATAAGGATGTCCCGCTGGCTCTGGGCCAGTGTGAGAGAGTTGATGGAAAAGTAATTTGCCCTTTTGGTTGAGTGATGCGTTGCCACTGAAATATTTACATGCATTGATCTTGTGCTTCAATTTTATGCCTTGCAAAGATTAAGCATTTGGTTTTCGTTGATGTTGTCTAAACTGTTGTTGTACATTTCGCTGATTTGTCTGCAAGACAGTGTTATCTAGCTGACTAAGATAGAAAGGTTTTGTCAAAATTGCACAAAAAAGGCTTGTTATAGTCTTGATAAACTAGAAACCAATCACTAATGTTTTGCATCGAATGTTAAAGGAAGAAAAAAATGTTGGTAACTAAAACGTTTTGTTACTTGAAAATGTTATAAAAATGTACAAAAAAAAAAAAAAAAAGTAACTTTTGGTCAAAAAAAAAAATATATATATATACATTTTTGAATAGTAAAGTTTTGCATTGCATGCCATCATTTTCCAGCAAAAGTGTTTTATTTATGGATTTACATTACAGATATATAATTTTCAGCTTTTAATTTTCTTTCTTAGAAAATTAGAGAAATTGGTAACCTAAACAGTTTAATTAAATGTTACATTTAAATATTAAATTAAATGTAAATAATTATAGCTAAAATAAAAAATACATTGTTAAAAAAATGTAGCATACTTTTATCACTTGGCAATTGTAAATATTGGCAGGGCAAGTAAAAATCAAACCTGCTGGATCAGAAGATCAGAATAGGGTTGCTTTTGTGCATCTTCAGTCTTTGATGCCATTCAAATAGCCCTGCTCATGTTTGTATCACTGCAACCCTTTCTAACCCTGAATCCTCTCTCCATCTCTCTCGACGTCTCTCACTCGCTTCAGGCCACGGACGCACGTCGAGCTTTCCCTTGCTGGGACGAACCAGCTATCAAAGCCACTTTTGACATCACCCTCATCGTCCCAAAGGAAAGAGTAGCCTTGTCGAATATGGTATGTGTCATTCTCTTCTTTATTTAATCCTTCCCTCTGGAAACAAACGTCCCTAAATGGCGTTATTCACATTACTGTCAGACTTGTGTATTATCTAACCCAGGCCCAGAGGCATTGTGCCTACCCTTGCTAGTCATGACACTTGGCACACATTAAGCTTACTGCAGTAGTTGGTGTTACCGGTGTTACACAGTGTTTGGGTGTACACCGATTAGATTACTTGGCCGCCAATGTCGTTTTACTTTTTTATAGAAAATAAAAAAACATTTAGTTGAGTTGGACATGGATGCTACATTTATAAATTGAAAACATCTGCTCTGCTTCTGCTGAGTTTATGATGATAGTTCGACGTGTGGTTCTAAGAGACTAGTTCCTATACTAAACACACATATTTCAATCGTGTTTCACTTTCTGTGCAGAATGTTGTTGACCGAAAGCCATATCCAGAGGATCACAGTCTGGTGGAGGTGAAGTTTGCCACTACACCCATCATGTCCACCTACCTGGTGGCGTTTGTCATCGGCGAGTATGACTTTGTCGAGAATACGTCGTCGGACGGTGTGACAGTCCGTGTGTACACCCCTGTCGGAAAAGCGGAGCAAGGGAAATTTGCTCTGGAGGTATGAGAGCTGTTCCCTCAGTCTGTGATGGTTTTCTTTTTCTTTTTTTTTGCTAATCAAATTCAAATCGGTTCAGCTTTCTGTAGTCTGAATCCCTCAGATGAAATCTGATTTTTACAAACCTAGTAATTTTTTTAAAATCTACATTTTTAATGTTTATTTTTTTCCAAAAATCTGATTCGAATAGAAGAAAAAAATACACTACTGTTTGAACATTTGGAGTCAGTATGTTTTTTTTTTTTTTATATAGAGGGAGAGATAAATTATTACTTTTATTCAGACAAAACACAAAAATGAATGTAAAGAGAGTTTTACAAATAATTTCTGTTTCAAACAAATGCTGTTGTTTCTTCTTATGGTTATTTTATTTAATAATATTAACATTATTATTACTATCTATATGGTATACGGTGTCTTTTTATCTGTAACTGATAAATAACTGATAATAAAATTGTATAGTATTTATTTCATGTATTATTTAATGCTAGCTGTGGTTGTAATAATACTTTGGTTGTGAAAGTATTAACCTTTGAAAAAAATTGTTTTCCTTTTTTTTCCCCAGGTTGCTACAAAGACCCTTCCGTTCTACAAAGATTATTTCAATGTTCCTTATCCGTTGCCTAAAATTGATCTAATTGCTATTGCTGATTTTGCTGCTGGTTTGTATCATTTACATTATAAATGAAACATCTGTCATAATAGACTTTGTCCATTATGTTTAACTTTTGGATTTCTCTTGTCCTGTAGGTGCCATGGAAAACTGGGGCCTTGTTACTTACAGGTGATTTTAAGTTTTAAAAGAAACAAATAGCAAACCTGAGACTTCATAAATCATCATGCAAACAGAACCTTGTGCCTTTTGAAAGCAGCTATTCAAGAGAGCTTCATTAATATTTCATTTTTCTTGGTAGCATGTTAATCCCCAGCATACCTCAACAATATGAGATGCATTATGTTGTGTTTAGTTCTTATGCATTTTTTATTTGAAAATTTTGTGATTGTCCTCTTGCAGGGAGACAGCTCTGCTGATTGACCCAAAGAACTCGTGTGCGTCGTCCCGGCAGTGGGTCGCCCTGGTAGTCGGTCATGAACTTGCACATCAGTGGTTTGGGAACCTGGTTACCATGGTGAGTGTGTGCAAATGTTCAATGTGGTAGGTTCAGGCTACATACGGTTTTTGTAGATCACAGTGGTATTTGAATATGATTGTGTTATTCAGGTTGCTGAGAATATGTCTCTTACTGCAGGAATGGTGGACTCATTTGTGGCTTAACGAAGGCTTTGCATCTTGGATCGAGTACCTTTGTGTAGACCACTGTTTCCCTGAGTACGACATCTGGACCCAGTTTGTATCTGCGGACTACACCAGGGCTCTGGACCTGGATGCGTTAGATAACAGCCACCCTATTGAGGTATGCATGAGATGAGTTTGTCTCCCCCATAATTCCAAGCTCTCCCAGTGTGTGTCTCTGGTGTTTGTTGCTTTTAAGTGTTTGTGTAGACATCAGGAAGTTTTGATTTGCACTTTGTTTGTCAGTCTGTCTGTCTACTCGGCCATATCTCTTACAGCATTTAAATTCCAGACCCAGATTTAGCCTAATGAAATATTGATCTCCGAGTCATGTTTCAGTGCGCGTGTGTGTGTTTTCTTTTGAATCATAGGTTGATGTTGGACACCCTTCAGAAGTGGATGAAATATTCGATGCCATATCGTACAGCAAAGGGGCATCTGTCATTCGCATGCTGCATAACTACATTGGCGATGAGGTGAGAGTCACGCTTCAGAGAGACACTCAGTGTAAATCTGTCAGACAGGTGTTCGATGTGACTCCCCCAAGAGGATGTATGGAAAGACATGCTGCTTATCTGTCTATTGTGCTAGAGTCTAAGATCTTTAAGCATTTGTAATCTGAGGACTTTTGTTAGTTGTTGCAACCATAGTTCCAGCCATCATTAACACTGACTGACTCTGAAGGTGATGATACACAGGGCAACTTTTTGAGCAATGTTGCTGGTCAATCTTTCCGAGCGATTGTAGCTTGGGCATTTTCCCATTGAAAATGGGCAGTACATTTCTATCTGGATAGTTTAGATCGGTCGTGGGCCATGAGTCTCATCTGGTTGCCCGTTGACAGCAACATTGCCCAACAACATTGCTCAAAAAGTTGCCCTGTGTATCATCACCTTGACACTGTGTTCACACTTGGGACACTTGGTTAGATTAAAATGTGCAAATGCTATTAGTGCAATTGATTTGAATAGATCAGTGATTCCTCTAGGATTTTTTTCACAGGGGAGGGGGCATTGCCCAGGAGTGATTCCCATTGAACCTTACCCAAGAATCACTCAAGAACTCTCACACAGGCCACTTTCTGAGGAATTGAACTATTAAAACCAACCATCTCCATCAAAACAAATTACGCAAGATATTTATTTGCAAAGATATAAAGTGGCACAGTAAGAGAAGGCTATATTCATTATCTATGGCAAAATACTATTTGAAATTAATTTAGTGGATAATACAGCAGAAAAGGTTATTTTAAAAAAATCTTGGAATGCACAATCATTTTATACAATCTGAATATTTAGTTGGAAAAAAAACATTAAGTGAAGAGAACAAATAAATGGTAAAATGTTCCACCTTGCTCTTTCTATTGTTACAAAATACTTGATGAAAAACAAGTACATTATTTATTTTTAAAATATATATTATATATATATATATATATATATATATATATATATATATATATATATATATATTATAAATTTTTACCATGTGTGTGTGTGGCTGCGCACGCAGAACGGAGAGCGCGGCGCACACACGGAGCTTAAAAGACCCACTCGTGAAGTTACTAAACAAGCGGCGCAAGAATGACCTTTTCGTTTCATTACATATTTTCGGCTTATATTTTCGGCCTTTTTTCTCTTTCGGTCAAAGACGATAATTTTCGCGATGTGCTGTTTGAATGCTGAATGGAGAATGATTGAGGAGAGATAAGTTTCCATTAACTTTTAACTTAACGACTTCATTAGTACCTCACTTTAAGTTATTGAATGGCTCCAGAAACCTTGGAATATAGTGCACAAAAACCTTATGGTGCTTTACAATGTTTTATGAATTTAGTGGGGCTTAACTATAACACAAAATAGTGCGCACAATATCGGACAGCCGTGGCGGGAGGATTTTTGGTGTGGCGGCCCGCCACCACAGAATGAATGTAGCGGAAACACTGTAGATGGTTCGACTAAAATATGAGCACAAAACGAAAACTTGTGATGTCACAAGATGCAACCCTAAAAAGAACAGAATGCTCAAGTATACCTGGTTCTTCTCGTCATTGGAAATATGTTGCCTTTTACAGTTTGATAAAAGCGTCAGAAGCACCTTCTCCTTGCAGCAGATCTTCATTTGTATATGTAACAGAGAAATTCCTCCCACTGTTTTGACTCATTTACATATTTTATAAGCTCTTTGTGACTTCTCAGCTGGTAAAAATAGCATCATATGTACGCACTTACAACAAGCGCTTTAGCCCGGCACATAGCATTGTTTTGGTTGTTCTGTAAGTTTCCGTAGAAGCTGTTTTATGTTTTGTATCTTTAGGTGGTTCAGTGTTAAAAACCAGGACTAAATTAATCATTTTCTTTTTTATTCTGTACCTAAAGAACTAAGAGAACCAAACTGAAAGTGTGAACACCCTTAGATTCATTCACTTTTTTGCAGTTATCTTTAGAGCTTTGGTTTTGAATGATATTTGATTGAATGATTCTTTTTTTCTAGGATTTTAGAAAGGGAATGAATGCTTACCTTTTGAAGTTTCAGCACAAAAATGCATCTACTGGTAAGTTAACTTGCCATAATATTTGTGAAAATTAAGCTTTAATTTTTATCTTGATGACTAAACAGCCTAATGACCTTGTTAAATAAACCTTGTTCCAAATCAGGATCCTTTAATGCCGAATTTAAGTCCCAACTTAAATTTTTTCTCTTTAGATATTCCGTTACACTCAGATGCACGTCACAATAGGGAAGAAATAATCTGTCACTACTTCCGTTTCATAGCAACTTTAAATATGAATAAATTACTTCTTAAAGCTGTAGTCTGTAACATTTGGCACTCTAGCGGTTAATAAACAGAACTCTGTGCGTCTTGCGGAAGAACATTGTAGCCGGAGCTACTTCTCTCTGTTTGTCTATGACGAATCACGCAGATGGTGGTACGACCCGTACCTGTCTAAAATAGTCTGAATATAAACACTTATTATAGGTGTACCGTATAAGGTTAGGATGAGACAAAAACACGGTTTGGAATGATGTACTCTCATATTATACATTTTATACGTTTTGAGAACAAAAAAAGTTACGGACTGCAGCTTTAAAGTCTGTGTGTTTATAGGCTTACACTGTATTTGGCATGAACATAACTCAATTAAGTCGTAAATAACAGTTATTTGTATGACAATTACTCATTAGCCACTCATTAGTAATATGGCATAATCATGGCAGTTCTAGAAGTTTTATCTTGAACTGTAGAAAGCTTGACTTTTGTCTGTACCTTATGATATTTTCAAACTTGATACATTTTAATACAGTATTTATTACAAATGACATTTTTATAATATAAATTAGCCATTAATTTTCACTTGTGCTCCGTGTACTGTTAATAGGAAAAGGTATCCATAAGGAAGTGATTAAGCATTGCCTTAAGGCCAATGGTCCGATCCAAACAACAGAAATTACAGCTGTAGTAATAATATGGTGTTACATTGTAATTCTGACACAGCATAGTATTTGGCGGGAGAGTTGTGGGTGTGTGATCTGGCACCAGTGTTGTTATTATGCTTTGGTAATTGTTGTGTAGTCAGAAATAAAATGTGTGACGTGTGACATTCTCTCTTTCTCTTTCTATCCCAGAGGACCTATGGGAGTGTTTGGAGCAAGCAAGCGGGAAGCCTATTGCCGCAGTGATGAATTCCTGGACCAAACAAATGGGCTTCCCTATTATAGTAGTGGATCAAGAGCAGGTAACATTTACAAGCCTATTCTCATCATTTTTGTTTTGTCATTATCCAGCACAGTGGGATTGTTGTTCTTTCAAATTTCTCTGGATGTTCTTTCCCCAAAAGTTTTCAAATACAATTTAAATAACCCTCTGGGTATTGAGAAGTCTTGCTGAGATGGACTATGAGCTTCTCAGGGAGCATCTGGTAATAACAACTGTTGTCTTGGCAATACAAGATGTAATCAGAGCTGAAATAATTGCTTTGATTTTTTTTCCCCTTTCCAGCATGGCAGTGACCGTGTGCTGAAAATGTCTCAGAAGAAGTTCTGTGCTAGTGGACCACGTAATGGTACGTGCCAAAAAAAAGAACAGTTAAACTAGGCACTGAACCCGCTGACTGTTTAACAATTTATTTATCTGTCTTTTTCTGACTCTGTTATACCCTAATTTCCGTGTGCTAGAAGAGGACTGCCCCAATTGGATGGTTCCCATCAGTATCTGCACCAGTGAGGACCCGAGCTGCACTAAGATGAAGGTTCTGTTGGACCAGCCTGAAACCACAGTTAACGTCACCAACGTTGCACCTGACCAGTGGGTCAAGGTCAGATTGCTGTGTTTTATGTATTTTATAGAAAAGGCTATTTATACTTCAAATATCAATGATTTATGAAAATTGGGATGACTCAAAGATTGACAACCCATCTCATGAACATGTATAAAATAGGGGGTAATATTATGGAAATGGTATTAACTAAAACAGCTGCTTAATTTTGGTGGTCAGAGAAGTTGAAAAAGGTCATATAAAACTAAATTTAAGGTTCCTATGCAGTTTGGATAAGTATGGAATTAGATTAAATTCATTTCCAGGTAGGGGTGGTAGAAATTTGTCAACTGGAAGAGATTCTGGACTATCATCTCTGTAACTTATGCTCATGTAATGTTGTTGTGCTGCAGGGTCACACTTATCGCTTGCATGTGTTTTTTTAGCATTGTGGTTTAAAAACAGGTGATTTTAAACCATTGACCCGCAATTAACAACTGAACTGAGTGCTTTTTGCTGACTAATTGGGATCCGCCTGAACGGTTAAATACACATACCTATATATCAAAGTGACCATGTATTTGCAAGTAAACAGTCATTTATGTCTTAAGTGAATGTAAACAGCTGAGAAAGAAAACACGAGTATATTGGATCCGTGCAGTCTGTCTTAAGGCTGATTTATACTTCTGCGTCGGACCTACGCCGAAGTCTCTACGCTGTAGGCTACACGTTGGTTTGCATTAATACTCCTGAGTCGTTGTCCGCATTGACGCACAATTACACATGCAGAGGGAGCATGTGAAACCCGAGGGAGCGGTTCTAGTAGACCAATCACAGCGCTTGCGGTCCACGTAGACTTGACCCGTTGTTACATTTTTGGAGAGGTGCACATCAGGATACGCTGAAGGTTACGCATGCTACACACAGCCTATGACGTAGCTACGGTGTGAGTTCGACGCAGAAGTATAAATTGGACTTTAAAGCGACAGCATCCAAATTTACCTGCTGTCATTATTAATATTAAATAAAAAAATAAAAAGAGAGAGAATCTCTCTGCTCTTAGCTGAATCACTTTTAATAAGAATAAATGTATATTTAATTTACACAGTAAAGACAATGCATTGTTTTATTATGTGTCCGATTACTTCATACATTTTATGTAGTATTTCTAGTACTTGAAGTTTTTCAGGTATTTGTGTTTAATTTGTGTCTATGTTCTATTGTGGTTTTATTTCTTTGCTCTTTATCAGTTTACTAGTCTTCGGTAAGCTAAGCTTGAGTTTTTGTTGGCTAGTATTGGGTTTTTTAAATGATGTTGAAATTGAACAGAACTGAAAGTATTATGAAATTTCAAAGGTATTCAACATTTTGATATCATATAACCTTATTCAAAGCAAAAAAAACTATATCATGATATATATATATCGTTATTGTGAAATAAAATTACTCGTATCATGATTTTGGTCATATGTATATCGCCCACCCCTATTACCAGGTCTGGAAAAATATGTAAAAAGAAAACGGTGTGTGAAAAAATATTTGTGTTTCCAGACTATTTACCCTATTTATTTAGGTTTCTAAAGTGTAAAAGGAAGAATTTCTAAATATAAATTTATCATATAGGATAAGCAGAGTGAATTCATGGCATAATTTGGTAATCATTTAGTGGTTCTTTACCATAAGCGAGTCTCTTTTGAACTTCACTGAAGAATGTGTATGTGTCACTCAAACCAGCAACAGATAAAGGAGAAAACAATCATTTAATTCAGACTTTACTTTGCTGTTTGGTGGTCGAGCAACATCAAACCACGATTACATCATCAAACCGGTGTGTCAGAGTGGATATATGCAGATTATAAAGCGTTTTAGGTTTTTCTCATCATTCAAGCATATGCTATAAATTAGACAAAACAAATGAGGGAAAAAAACGTATATTTACAGATGATTGCACTATATACCAAATAATGCTGCATGAATCATTTTTTAAATATGGTCTGGAAAAATGTGTAGGAACCCTGTAAACAACAGCATGTATGCAATCTATATGTCCAAACTGTGTTTGTTTTCTTCCATGTGCAGATTAATCCAGGTACCGTAGGATTCTACAGGATCCAGTACAGCTCAACCATGCTGGAGAGTCTTCTGCCTGGTATCCGAGACCTCACACTGCTGCCTGTGGACCGCCTGGGTCTGCAAAACGACCTCTTCTCTCTGGTGAGACGCCACGCATGAGCCTGAATCATTGGTTTGTTAGTCAGAGTAGAGGCTCAGGTCTCCAACTTGAGTCAGTTCTCAAGTATTTATGACGAAGACTTGAGTGAAGAGTCAAGTTACACAGTCTTATTGAAGTCAGGTTCTTTCAAGCCTCCAGGTCTGACTAATACATTATAAATTATGAATCAAATTGTGTGAGTTTTGTAATTTAGGCTAAAAATAAATAAATTTAAACTGGAACTATCAAAATTTATAGGAAGTGGTTATCAGATACTGTACTGTGCAAGTATTTTTAAAATCCATTGGCCCATTTCGGTTGAGTTTTATAATAATGATCTATTCATACAGCCAATTAAATTTATTGCATTATATTTGTAAAAATATAACTAATTATGAAGTGTGTTATGTGCTTGTCTTAGTGCTTTATTGATTTAGTATTGATGTTTCACTGAGCTCTTTTATAGGCTACATTTCTTTTTTCAGTGTCGCTATCATTGTGTTCAGTGTTACTAAAAGGTTTCTTGAGAAAAGCAATTTCAACAATATCATTATTTATTTCTGTCTCTCCTCTCCGTCTGTTACCACCTTCTGTTTTTAATAGTGTTGTGCTGTCTCTCTCTCTCTCTGTCATGCCCTCAGGCTCGAGCAGGTATGATCAGTACTGTGGAGGTGTTGAAGGTGATGGAAGCATTTGTGAATGAGCCAAACTACACGGTGTGGAGTGACCTGAGCTGTAATCTGGGTGTTCTGTCCTCTCTGCTCTCACACACTGACTTCCACGAGGACATCCAGGAGTTCATCCGAGATCTCTTCACCCCTATCGGCATGAAGCTGGGATGGGACAGCAGAGCCGGAGAGGGTGAGAGCCAGAACTCAAAATTCATAAAGAGATAGTTCACCCAAACATCCAAACGGTCATCATTTACTCACTGTCATTCCAACCCTGTTTGATTTACTTTCTTCTGTGGAACATATAAAGAAGATAATTTGAAGCTTTTGAGCCCATTAACTTTAATTGAACGGGGAAAAAAAACTTTGTTCCACAGAAGAAAATCATACAGGTTTGGAACATCATGTTAAAAGTTTGTGTCAACTGTAGATTTAAAGACCATATTCTGCATTTTTTTTTGCTCCAAAG
Source organism: Chrosomus eos (assembly GCA_036326025.1). Taxonomy (NCBI): domain Eukaryota; kingdom Metazoa; phylum Chordata; class Actinopteri; order Cypriniformes; family Leuciscidae; genus Chrosomus; species Chrosomus eos. The sequence continues at coordinate 20,757,483 of CM070839.1, read as the reverse complement.
TCCATTGTTAGCACATTTTTATACTATAACAGTCAAAATTTAGTTTTACTTGACAATTTTCTTATCTTCTTATACCTTCTAAATGTTAATAATATTGGTTGATCTCTTTACATGTGCAATCAGTGATAACTCAACTGCCAATTTGCTAAATGCTGTATGGGAGTTGATATATAAATGTGGGCGAGCAATGAGCATATATTAATGTTCTCATAGTTAGGATGTAATAACCATGGCAGTATCACAAGCCTTTTTTTTTTTACTTTTAATAAATGGTCAGGGACTCTCTTTTTCATATTCAATAATTTTTATACTAATGCGAAAACAAATGTTATTAATTAGACTCATTTATTAAGTTTATGTAAATATTTTTAGAAATGTATATATTAATATCAGTTCAATTAAATTTATATAAAAATGTTACAATGTCATGTAGCCTTCAAGTATTTCTTTTAAAAAAAAAAGTGTATATGTGTATATATATATATATATATATATATATATATATATATATATATATATATATATATATATATATATATATAAATATTAGTGCTGTCAATTAAAAAAATATACTACTTTCTGTAATTAATCGAATCTAACTTTAAAATGTCTAATATATTTTTATATTGTAATACTTATTTTCACATTAGCTACATTTACTTGAACATCTTTTGTTTCAATCGGAATAAATTTGAATGTAGTGTTTTAATGAACGCTAAATAAAGTGGTCGTGTTTGTCAAGCTTCAAATCGGAAACTTCAAATTTTTACATTGCTGCTTTTCTTGGTTTTAAAGAGCAGACTTGATATGTATATATTTCGGGTCCTTATAAGGAGACGACAAGCACATGAACCGTTGCACCGTGGCGTGCTACCTATATTTATCAAGCAGTAAAACCACCCCTTCCCTCGCTCATAACAAGTGTAGTTGTCTGTGGATGATAGTCCGAAACAAGAACTGTTGGGATGTTGTCCTGCTCCACTTCAGACGATGAGTGGAAGGGGAATTTTCAAATGGCATGACCATAATTTATGTCAACAACAGCTCATTACACGCGTCAATACTCTATTTCTACGTCATTGCATTCCAGTTTTGGTTTACAATATAATCAAGTGTTTATATGTCCTATAGGGCTGTCACTTTTGAGAAAAATCACATTCGAACGGATATCGAATATCAAGCAAAATATTCGAATATATTCGAATATCTACGACAATATAACAATGCACTATGCTCATATGTAAACACTGTTAAATTCACTATATCTAATGCGTTTCATACAATACAGACACATACATAAACATACACATAAAGTAAAATGAAGTTCACGAACAACCTCGATCCATCAGGAAACACATGGTCGCTGAATTTAACTGCGCTTCATGAAGAGTTTTTCTTTTGCGTGAAGAAGCCGTTCGCCGGAGATGTGTTAAAAGATAGCGGAGTACATTCATGATTCATGAATACACACATTCATACCAGTATAATAATCCTCCTGGCGCCAGGTCTGGGTGAGTAGATATAATTTACTCTCTTACCTTTGTTCTTTGACACTTTAAGACCACTTAAAGAAGTTGCTGACAGAGACGCGATCTGACCACACAGAGATGGATCTTACACGCGTCTTTTCTGTGGGTCGTGCGCGCGTGTGTGTGTGTGTGTGTAATAGGCAGGAATTATAGCGCGGTTTCTTTCGTCTTGTCTTTATCTTCCATTTTCAAAACAAACTGGCTATATTGGCTATTATTCGCTTGATTTGGACTCATGGGTCTACGCTACAATACGTTTAGAGCGGCCACTACTGGATGAGATGGCAAACAATAAATAAAAAGCAAACGATAGACTGTAAAAAATGCGCAAAACATGGCACTTTAAAAACCGGATAGTTTATTTATAGTTCGATTTCGGTTATTTCACGTCATGTTCGAATGCATATTCGAATATCGAATAAAAAGTGACAGCCCTAATGTCCTATCAAACGGATTAAAAAAGGTTTAAACCACCCCTTACAATCCGAATGAAATTTAAATTGGATTTGGCCAATCATTCCGATTGACGTGGTTAAATGTCTTTTTTTTTTTTTTTATTCCGACTGTTCTACCAGTCCGATTAAAATCAGATTATTAGGGTTCAAATGAATGTAGAAACACCATAAAGATGATATATTTTAAATATTAGTTTAATGGCTTGTTTTTACTAAGTATTATAAAGGTCAGTATCACCAATAACAATACTGTTTCCACTGTCTCTATTAAATGGATTTTTTCCTCAATTTCTAGGAACGAGTTTATTTTGCACATTTAATTTTCACAATAAATAAGAAAATTACTAGTTAAAACATTTGGTATTAATATATTTGTGTGCGAATTGATCCTCTCGATACGACTTCTGTCTCACAAGTATTTCCACTTGCGCAACGGTCAGACGTTCATCTAGAATCAGGACTGTTTCTCACACAAACGTTTGTTTGCATGGTACATTAATCGCTTTTTACCATGAAATATCTTGTTTTATTTTAGCTCAATGCTTTTTGGTTGATTAGTTGTCATTCATTTGTCATGAGACATTTAAATGAAGTGCTCTTTCGTTTGTTGCCCCTCTCCCCTGTCTGTTGTTCAGGGCATTTGGACGCCCTGCTGCGTGGTCTGGTGCTGGGGAAGCTGGGTAAAGCGGGGCATAAGGCCACTCTGGAGGAGGCCCGGCGGAGATTCAAAGAGCATGTGGAGGGTAAACAGATTCTGTCTGCAGACCTCAGGAGTCCAGTGAGTCCTCTAGCATTACCATTTATAACACAGACACATTTGCATCATGGTGCACTTAGCATGTATTGTTGTGGAGAAAGATGCCAAAGCTTAGACTTTATTGGTAGAGACAAAAAAGCTGAGATACTTTGGTACCTTCCAGTTCCAACTCTTTTTTAATTAGCTCATCCATAGTTTTTATCAAATCTTCTAGCTACTCCCTAATAGTGGCATGGTCTGTTTTAAAACATTTATCACGTGTTGAAGGCCAAAGAAGAGATAACTATATTATGCAGGTGCAAGTTTAGGTGAGACCTACAGTGTCATTGTGCAATCAATAGGGGCTTTTGCACCGGTTAGTTCTAGGCACCAGGGTGGTTCCCCGAGAACAAATGGTTCCTCTAGGAACATTTTCCTGTTTGCGTTCGCACAGGCAGTAGGAACTCTGAAGTGACGTAAGCCATGCTTGTTGTTGTGACTTTTTTGATGGCGCTGAGAACTCAAGAGCCTGAGCTCATAGTGCTCACATTCCCCTCAAAGTTGCGTTGGATTTTCTCCTCAGCATAAAGGTTAAGAGGTCCATCTATCGCTGTTTTCCATGTTCATAGAGTTAGGTTGTGGAGTAGATATATAGGCTATAATCTGTGTTTACACAGCTTTTTAAAAAATGGCGGGTGCTGATATTCCACGTGTGTTTGGCCAATCAGTGTGCACTTACGTCACTGGTAGTACCTATAGTTTTTTTTTTTTTTTTTTTTTTACAAAACAGTCGTATGTCAAGGCTGCCTACTGTCCCCCATCCTCTTCCTCATCGCCATCGACTGGACAATGAAAATGTCAGTAGACGGTCAAAGGACAGGACTACAGTGGAAACCTTTTGAGCAACTTTTTGCTGGTGACCTGGCTCTGAGCTCAAAAACACATACACGCATTCAACGCAAGACCACCAGATTGCATGAACACAGTAAATCGATAGGCCTCAGAATAAATGTTGGGAAGACTAAAGGTCATGAGACTTAACACCAAAACCCACCAACCTATCACAATCGAGGAGCAATCCCTGGAAGATGTGGTCGAGTTTGTATACCTGGGAAGCAACATTGGCACAGATGGAGGAGCTGATAAAGATGTCGAGCTGCGCATCAACAAAACAAGACATGCCTTTAGACCACTCCGAGCTGTATGGCTCTCTTCCCAGCTCTCTAGAAACACCAAAATCAGAATCTTCAATACAAACGTAAAATCTGTCCTGCTATATGGCTGTGAAACCTGGAAAACCACCAAATCAATCATTGATAAATTACAAGTGTTCATTAACAGTTGTCTCAGATACATACTGAGGATTTGGTGGCCTAACAAGCTATCAAATGTAGACCTGTGGAGACGCATGAACAAGGAGCAAATCCAGACAGTGGGAATCGATCGGTCACACACTTAGGAACGATCCGAGGAACATAGCAAGACAAGCTCAATATGAAGCTAGGGAGACCTAAATCCATTAGGAGGTGGTCCATGCTTGATGAACTGACCAAGAGGGGGACCTCCTGGCAAGAAGTAAAGTCCTTAGCACAGAGGAGAGTGAGGTGGAGATCCATGGAGGACACTATGCTCCCAAGGGGGCCAAGAGCATTAAAGAAGAAAAGTACCTATGGTGCTGGTTTAGATCCTACTCTGAAGTAGGAGCTAAATTAGTTCCTTTAAAAGGAGTTCCTAGAACTGAAATCGTTCCTAGTTCCTGGGGTGCGAACAGGCCAAAAACCATGTACTTTCGCCAATAGTTCTAGGAACTATGAAAAGGTTCCTCTGGTGCACAAGCCCCTTTTGTTTACCTTTTTTAAATGGTGGTTCTGTATTGTTTTTATTAGTGGCTATGCGCTTTTTACCTTCGCTTTTGAATTAGCAGCAATTCTGGGGAGGAAATTGCTTGAATGGTGGGTTCATTTTCATTCTTAATGAAGAACACAACAACAAAACAGTTGTCCAACTCGCTTTTGTTAAACCTAAAACTTTCATTAACAAAACGAATAAGCACGGCAGCCACATTCTTGTGGTGTGCTTGAAGAGTGTGTGTGTGTAAGGGTTACCTCCGGATGCTGCCGCCTTCATCGGGCAAAGTTTACAGATTGCCCCAATGTTTGCAGGTTCCCTATTAGCATTGGGATACAACTCCAAAATATTGCCAAATAGGCAATAGTTTAGTTTTGAAACCAAATCTTCCGCCATCGTCTTGTCAGTCAGCTCGCCTCTCTTGTCACATGATGAATGAAATCTGACTCATGTGCTGTGACTCTCGTTCGGCTCACTCTGAATTGAGCAGACGCCTTCAGTTTTTAATTGTAGTGCCTGTTCTCTGACTGAACTAAATCATTTTTATTACTATAAAAAACAATCAAAACGAGGGTGGGGTGGTGCCGCTGTGGGCAAGTGATGTAATCGGTGTGCGGCTGAACGCCGTGTAACACCGGTAATACTGACTATCGCAGCAAGCCTAGTTTCAACATGTCCCTGTAAACAAAGGTGTTTTTTTCTTCATATTTTTAGGTGTACCTGACAGTTCTGAAGCACGGAGACAGCACAACACTAGACACCATGCTCAAGGTGACAATTTACACGCGTCTAAACATTGTTTGCAGCGTTAAAGGTGCAAACAAATAAAATGGCATCTTTCATTTTCTGTTCAGCTTCATAAGCAGGCAGATATGCAGGAGGAGAAGAATCGCATCGAGAGAGTGCTGGGAGCCATTCCCGCTCCTGACCTCATCCAGAGAGTGCTTAACTTTGCCCTGTCGGTTCGTGAATACGCACACACTTACTGTAGAAAATAGGTCAGACCGTAGAAAATCTTAAAGCACCAGAAACACGCTTTGCACGAGTGTGAAATGTTTTTAGATAAATGGAATGGCTGTAAACATTAGTCATGTCCTTTTGGGTGAATCCTGCCAAACCTGTCCAAACCAAAGGGTGGGTGACATGCAAAATCTTATTTCACAATGATGATATATATCAAATGGAAGTTTTTTCCTTTTGACTTTATTACTGGCAATTACCACTTTATATCACGCAATTCTGAGAAGAAAAAAAAGAATTGTGAGATAAAAAGTCGCAATAGCAAGAGTTAAACAATTTTCCCTAGGATATCATTAAATCACCATTTTCATCTCTCTCATCTTTGAATTAACATTCTCAGAAGAAATCCAATCTGACACGCTCTAATCTGAATGTGTAGGAATTAAAAACCTCCAGTGACAGTGTGAACACTGACACTGATTCTGGCTGTGGTATTTTTAGGAGGAGGTTCGTCCCCAGGACACTGTGTCTGTAATCGGGGGCGTAGCTGGAAGCAGCAAACAGGGGCGCAAAGCTGCATGGAAATTTGTTAAGGACAACTGGGAAGAACTTCATAACCGTTACCAGGGCGGCTTCCTCATATCAAGACTCATCAAGGTGAAACAAGTGCCGTACACACGTAGAGACGAAAGTACAGATAAAATATGCAACACATTAAAGTAAATTAAGATGAGAAATACTGTAACAAATCTAATTTGATTGTGTATAATCACTATGTATATATATATGCAGTGTTGATGTGTTGTTTTTTATCTTCACTGCAGCTGACAGTGGATGGGTTTGCAATAGATAAAATGGCTGCTGAAGTTAAGGTGAGCATCATGTGCTTTCTCGTGTCACCTGCAAAGCCTTTTTTGCATTTTACAGACAATGTTGTCCAAAGTGAATGGAAATTTCTGTAATATATAATTTTCTAGTTATGTTCTGCTTGGAAATCTTATTTCATTTGACTGGATTTTGCTTTTGGGAAGAGTAAAACTTGCTTACTATGCAAATTGTTCAGTATAATTGATTTTTATCAGTGAAGCCGGTTCACTAATCTGAAGGATTTATTAGTAAATCTGTATAAGTCCTTATACAGTTATAAAAAAGAAATGGTTAATTTTTTTTATAAACTCTATACAGGAACCCTTATCTGTTAATATAATGTATTTAAATAAGATATACAAATGTGTATATATATAATAACACGAAATAAACTGTGAGTATCACTTAATGTACGTATGCCACCCAATTATATAACAAAATATGAAACAAAATGTTATTTATTTACATTTTTGAGTTTCAGTGCCTTTTCATTGTCTGAAACGATATATATTTTTTTTGTGTATGTGTATGTATTATATATATATGTATATATATATATATTTTAAATTGTAGTAGATATTACACTTGGTTAAAAGTAAAACTGCTTGCAATGTAAGCAAATCAATCATTTGTTTTGAGCTTCACTTAAAAATGAATGAATGTCACCCCATTATATAAGTTGAATTTATTTTCAAGAAATGTATGACAAGCTAACATACCAAACAAAACTTGTCTCAGAAAGATGTTTGTTTGGTTTCACATGATGCAATAGATATCCTGTCAAAGATGAAGATAGTTTGAGTATCACGTTTATAAAGAGACTGATAGGTTGCTGTTCTTCACAGAAATTCTGGTTGTTTTTGTTTACAGAGTTTCTTTGAAAGTCATCACGCACCCGCGGCCGAGCGCACGGTACAGCAGTGCTGCGAGAACATTCTCCTGAACGCCGCCTGGCTCAAGAGAGACGCAGATGACATCCACCACTATCTCCTGCAGCGGAAAGCGCCCCCTGTCTGACCTCCGAACTTTGACCCCTCCCTGACCTGCTCACTCACTCCAAAATGAGCATCATCTGGCTATCTTCAGCGAAAACAGAAATGATTTCAAAACTGCAACTCCATCTTAAGAATTACCCAAGAGTCAATAAAGAGAAGTGAAACTAGGAAACGACCGTTATTCACACTTGAGTGTGACGTAGTTCCCCATTCTGCCAGTGGGTGGCGCAAGTGCACTCGAGAAAGAGCAAGAGATTCTCCATGTTATTTTACGAGCTGGTAATGCATGTCAACACATCGTTCCCTCAGTATGGCACTCCTCTTAATGCAGTGGTATTATAACTTAAGCAATCATCTCTCTTTCCTTGCATTTACCGGTAAAAAAAAAAAAAAAAATCAAGCATGATGTTAATATGCTCAATTTTAAGTTTGTTTGTTTGTGTTTTCTTTTGTTCTGTACAAATGACGATCTCCTCCTTCAGTTTTATTAGTAATGGCTATATACGCATTTTACCCAGAATCCTCTGCGGCGTGACTGGGCAGAATGGAGGTTAAAGGTTGGGATGCACTGGTAACTGAACGGACTCTACGGTAACGGCTCTGAATCCCATCGTTAGTAACGGTTAGGACTGAAGACGCATAAGCATGGTACTGTGTTTATATTGTAAACTGCGAGCATTAGTTCTGAGACCTTCAATTAATCTGAAATGTGATTATATATACATACATATATACGTCTTTGCCCTTGTCTCCTGTACGTCACTGTCATTGTTCTTCAGCACTTCCAGTGGTTTATACCTCCAGAAACTGCGAGAGAAATCAACACAATGGAAGATAAATTACACAAAGTCAGAATTGTCATTAGCATCTGCCATGATCATGCAAAGCTGTTAGAGAAACATTTTATAAGATCTATTTAATGATGATTTTACTGTTGTTGAAATCTAAAAAAGCCCCTTAAAAAAATCATGATTTAACCTGGTTTCAAAATTGTTCGATGGCATGGTACCCTTGTTGAACCCGAAACAGAAATTATTATCTGATGTGGCGCCCAATGTGGTTCATGATCATCAAAATCTGTCTAAATCTTTCCCTGAAATGTGCTTTTGTTTAAAAATACAATTGATGTTCATTAAAGAAGATGAGAAAAATATGGGCACAACTGTATTGTTGGAATGCTATGTTGGATTTGTACATGTGAGGTATGGCGACTCTTCATGCTCTTTTGTTTTTGTGCATTTTGTAAATGATACACAAATGAACATGTATTCCTTAAATGTATATGCCATAGACATTCACACAGTTCAAATGAGTGTTTCAAAAACATATCACTTATGAATATAAATGTAAATAATGAGTTCAAATCGTGTGCAGCAGGTACAATGGGAGGAAAGAAAAGGACTTTGATTTTATCAGCATTTTAATGCTCAGTTTTGGTCACTGAAGCAGATATGATGATGTAAGTTCACTTATGTTTGCACAGGTTTATGTTGGGAGCTTGTGTTCACTGTGCAACACGCAGACTGCAGTTTGCATATCTGAATGAATTGAATAGCAGATTTCAAACATCAATGATAGTGTCACAGAGTCTGATTTCACAAGATTTTCATTACATTATTGCAGAAGACGACAAAAACTATAGGCAATAAAGAAAATCACATCTGATGCAAGAGAGGAACCTTTTAGAATGGACTTCTTGCATTTATAAAAGATTAAATTACAAGTGATTCATCTGTGTTCCAGCTTTAAAATTAGCTGGTAGCTTATTAAAAGCAGTCGTGAAAAAAACTGGAAATAAGATTTGTTTAAAAATGTAATGGGAAATAAAATCGTACATTTATATAGTGAATCGATGTTTTTTTGTTAGATATGCTGAGAGATCAAATGTTTTGTCCGCTGTAAAGTGTTTGAAAATGCATCTATATAAAATTATCCGTAAAAAAAAAAAAAAAAACATCCATCAATGACAAACGAGTGTCGCTCTGAGAAGCGGTCAGATACTGCAGTGTCTCTCCGCTCCACCGGAGGGCGCTGACGACAGATCCGCACATGTTCCACAATTTTCAGACGATTACACGAAGAAGTCAGTGTTGGAAGAACATGGCGACATCCATTTGTAGGACGTTGAAATGCTTTCAACCGATACAAGTCAAAATATTAAGGTATGGAATTATTCAAAAATTACCCCACATACATTTGCTGCTCACATAAAATAATCATGCATCTGAATGATGTTCATTGAGTGTCAGCTAGACCTCAGTGTTATAAATGTTTGGGTGATTTATTTCCTTTTTTTTTTTTTAAGGAAAAGCAACAACTTTTGTAAAAAATCAAATAGTAATATCAAATATACAATTTTTTTTACCCAAATCCCTCTTTCGTATAACCCAGCATGCTGCGTCGTTGCTGGACGTGTGGTTGGTTCCGGTGTTGGTTCAGATCCGCACGAAGAAGCGCTACTTCATTCCTCCAGCGGTGAATGTGAAAGAGAGAACACAGACCGAGCAGGAGGCGAAAGCCCGGGCTGCGGGTCAGGTGGTCCGACAACAGTACATAGAGAGACCCATCAACATCTCGTGCACAGGTAACTAAGTTACGCATGTCAAACTAACTACTGTCATTCCCAATGCAAACTCTTCCATTCCAATTAGTCTAGACACTCTTACTCATTCTTTAGTAATTAATAGTAAATTACTTACACACTACTTTTAGAAATGTGCACATTAGCACAATGTCAGACATAAGCCTTCCATTCAAAGCTTTTTTTAAAGGGATATTTCACCCAAAAATGAAAATTCTGTCATTAATTACTCGCCCTCATGTCATCCCAAACCGTAAGAATTTCTTTCGTTTTCAAAACACAAATGAAGATATTTTATATAAGAGGAGTTTCTGTCCCTCCATTGACAGTTACGCAACTACCATTGATGCTTCAAAAAGTTCATAAAGAGACCGTAAAACGAATCCATATAAATTGAATGGTTTAGTCAAAATTTTCTGAAGAGACTCGATCGCTTTATATGAGATGAACAGATTTAATTTAGGCTTTTTTTCACTTATAAACATTCATCAACTCACACATCAGTTGTGTTAATCAGAAGCTCAAGCATGTTCGCTTGACGTGCGAGAACCAATGAGGTTCATTCTCGTGTTACGCAGCGGTTTGAACTTCAGCAAGAGGTTTGTTCTCGCACGTCAAGCAATGTTAATATGTGAATAAAAGCCTAAATTCAATCTGTTCTTTATATGAAGCGATCGATTCTCTTCAGAAAATTTGGATTAAACCTCTCAATTCATATGGATTAGGTTTATAATTCTTTATAAACTTTTGGAAGCATCAAAGTGGTAGTTTTGTAGACTGTCAATTGAGGTATAGAAATCAAAATGATCTTCATTTGTGTTTCGAAGAAGAATGAATGGGTTTGGAACGACACAAGGGCAAGAAATTAATGACAAGAGTTTTCATTTTTTGGGTGAACTATCTCTTTAATATCATCGCATGAAACGCACTACCGTTTGGGGTCAGGATGATTTTTATTTTATTTGTTTGTTTAAAAAAAATCAACACATTTAGTCAGCAAGGACGCATTCAACTAAAGTAATACAAATTGACAGTAATCACCTGTAATTTCACAAAAGATTTCTATTTCAAATAAATTCTGTTTATTTATTTTTTTACTTTTTATTCATTAAAGAATCCTGAATCAACATGTATCACGGTTTCCACAAAAATATTAAACAGTTTTAAACTTTGTGTAGCGACAAATGACCATCTTGTCACTCAGAGGTGTTAGTAGGGATATCTGACGCGTGGTTCCAAAGCAAACGCACTTCAGTCCAGTACTGTATGTACATACTTTATTTGGTTTCAGTTCAGATGCTCAAACAGAATGCCATCAACAGTTATCACGTCCTCTCTTGTTCTTGACACGGTCAAAAATTGTTTGCTTCCCATTACACCTGGTGTCTCTTACTCGTTGGCTACCTTTATACCAAATGAAACCCATACTCCACCCAGTGTTCACCAGTGGAACTACAATAGACATTAAGTGTGCATAATGGCTCTTACACTTTGTTTATAACAAAAAATGTTTCTCGAGCAGCAAATCAGAATATTAGAATGATTTCTGGAGGTTCATATGACACTAACGACTGGAGTAATAATGCTGAAAATTCAACTTAGCCATCACAGGAATACATTACATTTGAAACAAAAAAAGTTATTTTGAATTGTAATAATGTTTCTCGATATTACAGTTCTACTGTATTTTGAATCAAATGAATGCAGCCTTGGTGACCATAGAAGACTTTTACATACAAAAACATTTAATACATTAAAAAATCACACCAACCCCCTAACATTTGAACGTTAGTCTATTTCAGCCAAGTGTGTCCAAACCTTTACTGGTTCTGTATTAGTGCATCAAGTTTTGTGATATATGTCTAGTTTTTGTTCTGATTCATATTCAAAACATGGAAGTTTTGAGCATTGCTCTTCAGATATACAGAATGATATATTGTTAAATAAGTGATGTTGGATTTTCACATGAAGTCATCGAATGTGATCTTTTTTTTCAGCTGGCATCTTTGATCCGTACGTTCCTCCTGAAGGAGATGCTCGCCTCTCCACTCTGTCCAAAGAAGGTCTGAAACAGCGCACAGAACAGCTGCGTCAGACTGCAGCGTCACAGCTGTCGTAAGGCCCACCTCTGCCTCCGTGTTTCCCACTGCCAGTCACATCCAACACAACTATGCCGGGCTAATATTGCTATGGTTTTCTGTTTGACCAGGATTCGTAAAATAAAGGATCATGACCCCGATTTCTCCACTAAAGCATTTCCAGGACTAGCTCAACAGATCTTCATAGACTCTCATGCAGCACTCGCACAGTAAGAAAAAAATCTGTTTAACAATAATAGTTACTGCTTCAGAGTTGACTGTACTATCTGTAATATGTTTTTAATGTTTTTGAAAGAAGGCTGCATTTATTTTATCCAAAATACAGCAAAAACAATAATATTATTAAATTTCAAAATAACTGTTTTTCTATTTCAATATATTTTAAAATGTAATGTATTCCTGTTATTTAATTCTCCAGTCTTCAGTGTCATGATCCTTCAGAAATCATTCTCATATGCTGATTTGCTGCTCAAGAAACATTGATTATTATTATCAATGTTGAAATAGAAATCTTTGCAACATTATACACTAGCATTTAAAAGTTTGGGGTCAGTAAGAATTTATTTTGGAATGAAATTAACACTTTTATTAAACATGGATGCATTTAATTGATCAAAAGTGACAGTAAAGACATTTATAACATTACAAAAGCTTTCTATTTCAAATAAATGCTGTTCTTTTTATCATCAAAGAATCATGAAAAAAAGAATTTACACAACTGTTTTCAACATTGATAATATAATAATTGTTTCTTGATCATCAATATTAGATCATCAGCATATTATAACTATTTCTGAAGGAACATGTGACACTGAAGACTGGAGTAATGATGCTGAAAATTCAGCTTTGCCATCACAGGAATAAATTACATTTTAAAATATATTCAAATAGAAAAGTTATTTAATTTTTTTAATATTTCACAATATTACTGTTTTTTACTGAATCAAATAAATGCAGCCTTGGTGAGCAGAATGGACTTTCAAAAACATAAAAAATCTTACCTTTTTAAAACTTTTGAATTTTCCCCACAGAATAACATCTATACTAATCTTTATGTATTTGCATAAATGTCCTCTTTTCCCAGATTTAACAAAGAAAAGCTCCATTCTTTGGTGACAGAGAGGTGTTACCCTGTAAGTAAATCTGTATATTGATCATTCAAAATATGATTTATAGTGCAGTGTGTCTTTGTTCAGCATTTCAGATTATCCAACCTGTGTGTGTGTGTGCATGTTTTGCAGGAGATGGTTCGGGGGAACCGTTATAAAACTCTGCGCTGGCGCTTCATTGAATCACTGGAGCCGCCACGGGTGGTTCATACACGGTGTCCTGACATGATCAGCAAGGGCAACCTGTACGGTCAGGTGACTGTCCGCATGCATTCTAGACAGGTGAGTGAAGAAGAATGGGATTATATGGGAGTACTGGGTTTGGGCTCATGATACCACTTCATCAATCCATCTCTCAGACATTAGCAGTCTATGACCGGTTTGGCCGGTTGATGCTGGGGGATGAGGATGAACCCAGAGATGTCCTGGAATACCTAGTGCTGGAGAGGCATCTGGTCAACCCTTATGGATGCTGGAGACTTCACGGCAAGATTGTTCCAGCATGGGCTCCCCCAAAAGATCCCATTATTAAGGTAAATGACTGCTGTTTGTTTCCATAAAAGTGATCATTTACTTATATATAGTTATTTACACACACATATATAGCTGCATTTTTTTACTGATTTTTTTTATTTTTAATACGTTTTATATGTAATTTAAAAATAATATAAAAAATGTGGTATTTGGGCTAGTTGTGTGAAGGAGCAGAACGTGGCATTTTTAAAAGTGAGAGATGTTACTTAATATCTGACATCTGATTTCAACAGACTGTCATGATTCCTGGTCCGAAGCTGAAGCCCGATGATGAGTTTGAGAATATGAATTACCAGGTACCAAAGCCGAAGGCAGTGCAGTGGTATAAGTAATTCTGAATGTGGTGCCTTACTCCGCCCAACACAGGTCCACTCTGTACAGACTGATTCCTGATCATCAAAATAAATATTACTGTATTTATAAAACCTTGGGTTGTTGTTTTTCCCCCCACATTTAATTAAAACAAATTGAATTGAACTCAAGTACTTTGAAATGCATGCACATATTGATTTGTTACCTACAGTGATCAACATGATGTTAATTCATTACACATGGAACAAGATGAAAATCGACACCTTGCAGTTGAAAAGTTTATTTCAAAATGCTCAATTGACAGAGCTTCAAGAATATAAAAAATAAAATGTTGCATTTTTTACTTTGACAGAAGTTCAGACAGTGTAAACTTCCTTTGGCTAATGTTGAAAATCGACTGTTGGTTCTTACAAAAATCTTACTTCATACAAAAGCGCAGTCTTTATGTTTCTGGTTTGAAAAGCTAGCATTGCAAGTACATTCAAAATCACAGAATAACTAATAAAACAAACTCTAAATCTGGTAGGAATTATCAATGCAATCTAATGGTCATTATTTGTGCTAATCTCTAGGTATTTTAAGAAGAAAGCAGCACGTAAAAAGGTTGAATTAAACACTTTTGTTAACCCTCATTTAGTTTCACATGCTCACACAATTGGACTTAAAATTGTATTATAAAAAACAACAATTAGAATATTCTGGACTAAACCACTCAATTCACTAATCAAATTTGTTTTCACAAAAGTTTTCTTAAAGATCAAGAATTTGCCCTAGATAAAGATTATATTTTATGTCCATTTTACTGTAGTTTCTCATAGCGTGCGATTAAAAACTGAGTAAAAGTCATGGACCTCATGGGATTAATATGTCAATGTTTTGTAAAGCTATTTGTAATTAAAAGTGCTATAAACAATATTATGAAATCACAACTGTCTTTGTTATAAACCTAGGTTCTGTAAATGGCAAATAAAGCCTAGTTTTTTTCACAATCTTGTTGCCTCTTGTATCACTTTGCACTTTAAAGTTTGCTAATTTTGAGTTGACTGACATTTTTGGAGGGTGGAGTTTTGGAGGAGAAGGTATGTGGTTGAAAATACCTGAAATCACAATTACAACACTGTTGTATTAAAAGATTAGTTCACTTTTTAAAAAACGGTTGCTGATAATTTACTCACCCCCATGTCATCCAAGATGTCCATGTCTGTCTTTCTTCAATCGAAAAGAAATTAAGGTTTTTGATGAAAACATTCCAGGATTTTTCTCCATATAATGGACTAATGGGACCCAAACGGTTCAAGGTCCAAATGACAGTTTCAGTGCAGCTTCAAAGGGCTTCAGACGATGAATAAGGGTCTTATCTAGCGAAATGATCGGTCATTTCAAAAATAAATAAAAAAGTTTGTGTTATTAGCACAAATGCTCGCCTTGCTCTGTTCTGTGATGAGCGTTCGTGACTCTCCTGTTCGAACTCGTTCATCAAAATGAACGAATATTATTTCAAGTCATTTCTCGAATAGGAGAGTCACAAATGCGCATCACAGAACAGAGCAAGGCGAGCATTTGTGCTTATAAAACTTAAACTTTTTTATTTATTTTTGAAATGACGATCGTTTCGCTAGATAAGACCCTTATTCATCGTCTGGTGTCATTTAAAGCCCTTTGAAGCTGCACTGAAACTGTCATTTGGACCTTGAACCGTTTGGGTCCCATTGAAGTCCATTATATGGAGAAAAATCCTGGAATGTTTTCATCAAAACCTTGATTTCTTTTCGACTGAAGAAAGAAAGACATGGACATCTTGGATGGCATGGGGGTGAGTAAATTATCAGCAAAAGTTATTTTAAAAGTGAACTAATCCTTTAAGTATGTTGCATTTGTAATAGCCGATACAGTAAAGTATGACCTTTTTTAATTAATAATTTTTGAATGGGACTTCTTATCAGAAAATACCATGGTGAGATTATTTAGATTTGTAAATTGTTAACCAGTCTTGTTGAAATGCCTTATTTGAGAATTTGAGTAACATGTTTGCCTAAACCAATTGAGTAGTGCAGAGACTAAAGATCTGTTTAAAATATGCCGTAATTATTAATGAACAGTAGCAACATGGATGTATATAAACACCATCCAGAACAGGTTGTCTCTTCACTTACTTCCTTGATAATATTAGTGCAATGTTTGTTGACTGAAAATGTCAAATTAAACTTTCTAAATGTTCCACTATGTTATATTGGTGATACAGGTTTTACTGACAATATAATCTACATAGCCATACGAACACAAATACACACAAAACAATATTAAATTAATCGGGGTTTGTTTTAATGTAAGGCTAAAGGGAAATGTGCACAGGAGAGCAGTCTGTCTTGATGTCAGTCTTCAATTTATTAAGCTGAGGATGGAGAAGGTTGCCGTTCTTAAATGACGGTCAGTGAAATGTGCTGTTGGCAGTGGAGGGACATTCTGCATAATGCTGATATGTGTGGACAGTGGTCCATTTTGTAATAAGTCTTTCAAGATGTATAAAGCACAATGATACTGCCCTTGTGGGTCACAAGTCTGAAGGAAAGATGAAGGCCTCTGCAGCAGTTTCTGCATCATCGTCATCTTCCTCTGGTATCGTCTCCTCCCAAGTGAAGACATCTGAATTATCATGCATTTGTATAGATTCTTGTCTGCCCCCTTCCATTTCCCAAGGGCACATTGCGTCACGCCGAGCCAGAGGGGTGTTAACCCTCATCTCCTCTGCGGCCTGTGTGCCTGTGTCTGAAGGGTGTATGTCTTGGGCAGTTTGACTTTTGCTGCTTTCTGTTGTTGCTGCTGTTCTTATGTCATTTTCCAAGGGACTGATAGATTCTTGAACACTGTCTTGCTTTTTTGAAGTGGCAGCATGTGTGCAGTCTTGTGGCACAGATTGTTTGGGGGATGCTTTTGCCTCCCATGGACAGACACTTGAATAGACACTGTCTTGCTTTTGCAAGGTTTTCACTGGCTCACCTGTCTCCCATGGACAAACATCTGCAAGAACACTGTCTTGTTTCTGCAAGGCTTTCGCAGGCTCTCCTGTCTCCCAAGGACAAACATCTGCAAGAACACTATCTTGTTTCTGCAGGATCTTTGTTGGCTCTCCTGTCTCCCATGGACAAACATCTGCACGAACACTGTCTTGTTTCTGCAAGGCTTTCGCAGGCTCTCCTGTCTCCCAAGGACAAACATCTGCAAGAACACTATCTTGTTTCTGCAAGGCTTTCGCAGGCTCTCCTGTCTCCCATGGACAAACATCTGCACGAACACTGTCTTGTTTCTGCAGGATCTTTGTTGGCTCTCTGTCTCCCAGGACAAACATCTGCAAGAACACTATCTTGTTTCTGCAAGGCTTTCGCAGGCTCTCCTGTTTCCCATGGACAAACATCTGCACGAACACTGTCTTGTTTCTGCAGGATCTTTGTTGGCTCTTCTACCTCCCAAGGGCAGACATCTGTACGAACACTGTCTTGTTTCTGCAGGATCTTTGTTGGCTCTTCTACCTCCAAGGACAGACATCTGCACGGACACTGTCTTGTTTCTGCAGGATCTTTGTTGGCTCTTCTACCTCCCAAGGACAGACATCTGCACGGACACTGTCTTGTTTCTGCAGGATCTTTGTTGGCTCTTCTACCTCCCATGGACAGACATCTGTACGAACACTGTCTTGTTTCTGCAAGATCTTTGTTGGCTCTTCTGCCTGCCATGGACAAACATCTGCATGAACACTTTTCTGCTTCTGCAAGGTCTTGACGGTTTCACTTGTCTCCCATGGACAGACATCTCCACAGACACTTTCTTCTTTCTGTATGGACTTCACAGTCTCGTTTGTTTCCCATGGGCACACAATTGCACTAACAGTGTCTTGATCTTGGTCTACTTGCATTGACTCCTTGTTCGTAGCTCCTTCCCTCTCTTCTAACTTCTCAGAATCCTCTGCTTCCCATGGACAGACAGTTGCTTTCTTAGTCATTGTCTCTTTTAAAGAGGATCTTGTAGTGTCTTTTGTTTTTGGCTCTGTCTCCCAATTACTTATGTCAGTTACAGGTGGTGGTGGTTCAGGAAAATCACTTGTTTCAACAGAACATGCAACTCTCTGAGCTGGTTCTTGGTGTACTGTGTAAATCACCCTTTCACCAAGTTTTATTGTGTCACTAGGAGTTTTGATGGATCCCTGTCTAACCTGAGAGCTATTTGTGTCTATTACATAAGAAGGGCATGCTTCAGTCTTTACATTTACCTGCTTCTGGGTGTCTCTAGACATAGGGACTTCAACAGTGGCATTACATATATTGTCTTCGGTGATCCTTGATGGGTCACTGTCGGTTTCCCAAGGACAGACATCAGCACATATGCTGTTGGTTTGCAATTTGTCTACTTCCACAACTTCCCAAGGACAGACATCAGAAATGCTGGTTTGATGAAAAGGTTTTGGGACATCCCATGGACACACTTCAGTATTAGGAACAGACAATAAAGAATTTAGTTGGGAGTCAGGGGATTTGAAGCCAACATCACTTACTGCCATAGAGAGTACTTGCCTGTCACTGTGTTGTCTTTGTAATACACTGTCGGTCACATTTTGCTTCTTGACTTCCAAGATAACCTCCTCTGACTCCCATGGACAGATGTGAACTGGAGCAGTATTTTTGGGGCTCTTTTCAGGAGAATCTGTAGATGGCAGCCGTATTGCTATTTGCTTTACAAGGCAAGGTTTTGTCCCTACGGTAGTCATAGCCCGTCTGTGTGTCTGCGGGGTACGTTTGTCTGAAGCTGCATTGCCTGGGGATAATCTCATGGATGCGGACAGGGATTTTTGTAGTGTTCCCTCCTTAACATGACTTTCTTGTTGGCTTTTCTCTTTGCTCATACTTCTTCCAACTTCCCCAATGCTTTTTGCTGTAAGGAGATTTTGGGTAGCAGAGCGGAAAGAGAAAGCCCGAAAATCCTTTGGCTTGTCGGAGACTGTAAGTGGCGACCCTGGAGCGGAGATCGGAGTCTTGGGTTTTGTGTAATCAACATCTGACTGTATACCATTGCCCGTTTCTGTTGCAGGGGGAGTAGGAGGTGGTAAGTATTCCCAAGGACAAACATATATTAGCGTTGGTGACGAGGGAACACCAGGTGATTTGGGTTCTTCTTGATTTGATAGAGAATAAGTGACATGTTTCTGATTCTTGTTTGCAGGCTGCTCCTCTGGAACCTCCCATGGGCAGACCTCTGCCTTGTCAAATGACTCTGAGAGCAAGGCACTAGAAGTCTGCTTCTTTATGTCGACATCCACAGTTAGCTGGGGTTTTTCTGCTGGGGTAGCTTTGGTAGGAAATGACACATTTTCAATGCTTCTACAAGGAGTCAAAGAGCGATGGTCATTTCGTTCTATAACGCTGAGTGACTTTTGAAACCTGGTAGGCTCGGGAAGTAGAAGGTTAGTGTCTAACGATAGATTGTGGGCACTTGCAGACTTACAGATCAGCAATGTTGCATTGATGGATCCTGCGTCAGAATGCTGTGAAGCCCTTCTGTCTGTTATGCTCTTTATGGAGCAGTTTAAAAGGGAGACCTCTCTTTCTGGGGTACAGTCATAGGCACTATGAGACTTTCGCAGTTTTGGAGAGGGCTGCATTAAAGTTTCATTCATCGTGTTAATGCTTGGGGTTTGATGACATTTGTAATAAGATCCGGATCGGGTTATAGTTCCTATTGCAGCACTGACATCCTTGTCTTCACGGCTGCATTGCCTGCTTAAACTTTCTGGAATCTCAGTGATACGTTTTATAAGGGATCGTCCAATACTGAGGCGAGAGCTGCGCTTCTTTGGAAGGTGGGGATTGCTGTTTGCCATCCTCTTGGTCTTGTGGACTTCCAACTGAGAATACAGTTTCTTCAGCTCATCCTGGTGCAGAGGAGAAAAAGGGTTTCAGTTGAGGAAAGTCATTGGGAGCAATACAGTAGGACGGTTTTTTGAAATGGTATGTACTGTACAAAACATGATGTTCAAAAGGCACCAAATTACAGGGTAATATTTCAAAAAAGGGCAAATTAAAGGCAAAGGAGGAGGAGGGAGGAGGAGAAGGTGGCTAGCATAAGTAATAATACGGTATTTATTTAAGTTGATGTTTAATAATAAAGATGCTCAGGGGATGTTGGCTTATGGGGACCCAGGTTTAAGTCCCATTCCCCCCTCTTGCTTATTTAAAGAATATTTCAGAAATACATATAACACAGAAAAATTTCTTTATTTATCTTGCTATTTATGAGCTTTTTATTATGTTTTTTTAAGTTATGGGTATACTTCATTTTCCACATTCTGCTCCGTCTCATGCACTGTTGTGTTAGCACGGCTTTCAAAGTATACTCAACCTTGGATGGACGAGTTCGACACATGCGCAGTACAATTGCTTTTTTATACTCTACCAGACATCACTGGGCAGCACTGAGTCTTGTCATTTACAGGACAATCGCTTGGAAGGATAGAAGGAAAGTAGTGGTTCCGCATTGTATGCAAAGTTTAGAACAAGAAACAAACCAAAAACTATGGAGAAGAATATTGTTGTTTATTGTTCTTTCTGTATATTTCTTTTACCCCTTTCACACAGAGCGTTAATCACAGAAAATTGCCATAAAATTGCTAGAGTGCCTTCTGTGTGACCGCAAACACGTTCTGGGATTTATCCCGGGATGGGGACCTAATAACATTTCCGGAATCAATCCCGGAACGTGCCCTGTGTGAAAAGGCAGGATCAATGCCATAAGGGGTGTGTCGTAGTATGATGCTGAAGCTGAGATGGTTCGCCAGCTTAGTGGAACGGTATGTGATGCGCTATTTTACGTTCGAATCAGAAAAAAATGCACAAACTTGCTTTCTCAAAAGAGAAATCGGAGATCATACGCAAACTTAGACGCTGCGGAGATCATTTCACGTCACATCCTGATGTCACGTGTCTTTATGGGATGTGTGTGAACGCACACATAGATTCCAGAAAATCACTGACAGTGTGAATGAACCAAAATCAAACAACGTATTATCAGTAAATTTTCCGGAATCTCTGTATCTCTGTGTAAGGGGCTTTTTTCTTTTTTTACTACTGCACAGGACATCACAACTGTGCATATTGCCACCTAGTGTACTCTTCTGTCTCAACATTCACCTTGCACATGCTCTGCTGTACACAACACAAAAAATTGGGTTGCATGCGGACAGTGCTGCGGACCTGATGACGAACATTATGTCGCACAGACAGTGCACAGACCATCGCACAATGCAGATGGACAAAGTATATATTGAGCTTTTGTGTAACGTTTATGAAAAATGTATTATATGAGAGTTTAGACTATTAGAATATTAGTTTGTTTACTAATTTACTTTACTGAAAAGGTCAATTGTACGCTTTCAATGTTATTCCTAAATAGACGTTGTCATAAAGTGTTAGTATGTGTCCTTTTCTTAAAATGGAGGTGTGAGCATGTGTGTGTTAGTAGGGCTGCGGCAAGGCAAAGGGTTTTACCCGAATGTCATCAGGGTCCAGGCTGTGGTCACTCCAACAGTTAGAGGTGAAACTACTGTTGAGGTAAGAACATGAGCGTCGCAATTCCACTTCATCCTCGTATACCTCTGCAGCTATTTCCTCTCGGCCTGACCGTGACATGTGAAGAAACTGCAACAAACACCAAAGCTGATTTGTACATGCATACACAACAAATGTGAGAAATGTATCATTCTAGTTTGCATGTTTATGCTATGTATTACAAATATGTATTTTTCTGGAACTTTTTTGAGTTATAAAAAGTGTATTTTTCTAGGACATACTACTACATCATAAAAAGTTCTACTTTGTTGCCACAAACCTCTCCTCTTCTGCTACGCAAACCATTTTAGGTGTAATTGCCAGCAAGCATGCATAGATGCACACTTCAAAAATTCACCAGAGAATCATGCAAGCTTCATTGGCTTACTATTGTCTCCATTGGCTTATTATATTAAAATTTTATTCTAATCAGGCATAATATTTAGGACATTAGGCTACGTGAATTGGGATGCAAGAAGTGTTTTTTTGTATTATTTAGATAGCTAACTTTATGCCAATTGTGATTTACCTACTACAATTGGATGACAATAAAAAAAAAATAAACGAATAGGTTAAAAAAAAACATAAAGAAGTATACTTTAGACAGTACCTTCGGTACAAAAAGCAGGCCGAGTGTTACAGTAATTGTGACATGCGTGTGAGTGAAGAACAGCAAGAGCATCCAGTCAGGATGAATCGATGGCCTGGCAAATCTGAAAGTGACAAGAACAAAGAAGTCAACCAAACGAACTCTTATTTGTTAAAGCAAAACAACTGTATTCCCCCACCTGAGAAGGTGAAACGCTGAGGAGAGGAGTAGCTCATTGTGGATAGCGATGCTCATGTAACGTGGTTCGTGAAATGCTGAAGGTACCGTCTTCACGGCACTGCACAGGAAACTGCCCCAGCACAGAAACAACAGCTCCGCTAAGAGAGAAAAACAAGTAAATATTTTATTTCACATTCACAAATTTACACAGCAGAAATAACAACTTTGTATGTGCTTTTTACGAGGAAAAAGAATGTAAGTTAAGGTCAATATCATTTTTCATTTGTAGGCTATTTATTGGTATTATTTATTCTTAGGGTTAGCTATTCTTTCGGCTTGAGCTAATGTTTACTTTTCGAGGTCAAAATATCTAATTTTTTATGTTTTCTTTAAAAAAAAATCACGTTGGCCCAATTGTAAATGTTTACATAGGTTCTCTCTGTGATATAATTTCCTGTTTAATGGTTTTCTTGACGTGTTACAATAGTTTTGATTAAGAACATGAACACAACCTAAAAATGTTAATCTTGAAATTACAATATTCAGACAGTTAAACTAACTAGAATTTTGAACCCTATGAAAATATCAAAATTACTTTAACTTAAAACGTTAATCATGGAAGACATGTATTTAAGTTGTATAGGCTATAAATTGCATTTTAAAATTTTAAATGTTTGAATAACTTAAAAAGTCCAGACTAAAAAGTGAGCATCAAAACAAAATGGAAGAAAGCTATTTATGTACAGTGTTAATTATAGGCTAGTGTAGCAGTATAAAAAATGCAAGGTTCATTTTGTGTACCGGTAAGCTGTCTGAATATGCCAGAATAGTTGTATAAATCTATTTTATCTCCTGGTGTCATTTCAGTTCAGTCCTTCATTTACTTAGTCAAATTTATGACATTATAGCAGTAACATCATTATTTTTGTGGTATTTTATTAGTATGGCAAGTAGTGGTTAATGCTGAATCATATCCAATGACAATGGTACTGTGTTCAAATCATCAACTAAATGCTTCAAAGAACATTAAATTATCCAGGAGCATTCATCCTTTCATTTGTCTGATCTACTAATGTGCCCCAATTTCAATTAATCTCTCTGCCAGACACCCGAGAAAACCCATGGACTACTGCCACCAGTCAGAAATGACATCACTTACCCACAGCCATCATGTAGTCCCACCGGTCCAGGTCGCACACATTGAAGCCTTGTCCTTCTGAGGTGGAGGAAATGATCAGCAATGGAACATTTCGGTCTCGATTCTGCAGGACGCCAACTGTCCATGCACACAGGAACCAGCTGACAGTAAGCACTATAACTCCCAGCATCCTCAGCACACCCGTGGTGGTGATGTATGGCACTCTCTGGGCTGTACGCGACAGGAAAACCCTCAGAACCCTGGAAATATGGCATTTTGGGGAGTTTAATTGGGTTCCCTTATCAGTTTTTTTATTTTATTTGAACAGATCACAGACTTCTAGTGTAGTCTTAAAGGGGCACTCAGTTATTTTTCCCTAATTACATACAAAACAATAAAACTTTTGAAAAAAAAGTAGAAAAAATTACAAAATTACGTGCACTCATTTGTAGCCTTATAAAAGCTGTTTAAATTTACCAGCAGCAGTTCAACTCATGGAGGCTAATATGTTGTAGTGACCTTGGGACTAAGGGACTAAATTCTAAATTCTACAATCGAGAAATTCAATTAATTCATATCAATCAATATATACCTATACATTTCTACAATAAACCAGTACCGCAAAAACACATGAAAAATTACTGAGTGCATCTTATTACACAACATTTAATCTGACAGATGTGCAGGTGGGACAGTTAGAAGGGAGGGTTGAGTTTGATAAAGGACTGAAGTGCCACAGACCGGTACATCTTGAGTGTCACAGTTCCATAAACAATGGCAAAGCCAAGCAGACGGACCCAGCGGAGTAGAATACACCGGAAAGTGCTGGGTTTGAAGTATAGAATGAAGACCTGAAATAAAGAATAAAAGCAAGAATAAAATTAACTGAAATTATTGGTGGAAGGTGCAAAAATGCGTATTTTACAACATAATGATGAAAAAAAAATATTATATTTTCAAACTCATGTTGTTCTAATCCCATATGACAAAATTCATTAAGAAGTATCTTATGTTCACCAAGGCAGTATTTATTTTATCAAAAGTAAAACAGTAAGTTTTCTATTCGAATATATTTTAAAATGTTATTTATTCCTGCAATGGCAAAGCTGATTTTTTTGATCAGCTGAACGTTTTCAGTGTCACATGATCCTTCAGAAATCATTTTAATGTGCTCATTGTTCAGTAACCTTAAATTGTGTGATTTCTTGATCATTTTCTGCCTCCTAAGTGCCACCCAGCTATTATGGTTTCAACTGCAGTGCCGTAATCTGAAAAGAAGCTTTGAATCCCACACTTACTGGAAAGTAAAGCAACAGAGAGCCACACGGATCATCTCCAGCAGCAAAAGCCCTGACGATCGGATCCGCTGAGAGACAGAAAGATGGTGAGAAGTGGAGAGGGGGAAGCAGAGGTGAAATTTTTGTCAAGTTTGTGCACATGTGGGACCTTTTTGCCTGTGTTTGAAATTATGCATCATAACACTTGGCATTTTAAGATATATCATGTTGATATACCACATATCATATTAATCGCGTGCTGAAATCTTACCTTGGTTCTTCTGCACTGATATGCTACCAGCATGCTAATAAGCACAAGGACCATGAAGAGACCCTGCACAGTAAGGACGCCCGTTCTGAGGAGCCAGTCTTCCTGCACCCAACACGGGCCTCCGTCCTCACACTCAGCACAGCCGGGCCAACAGGGCAGACACACAGGGACTTCTGGGTAACAAGCTTGGGTCCTATTGACACGGTTGTTCCCTGTAACACCATATATCATCATTTTTCGTTTTTAAATAAACCCATTTTAAGTGTATTTAATTAATACTTTCAAACATATAATCATACAGCTTAATTATCAAAAATACAAATAACGTGAGTTGCTCTGTTTGAATGGGTGTGTCCAGGGCCTAAAATGAACGCTCGTCAAGGGCCAAATGCGAGTAAAAACTGGGGTGGCGAGTATATGAAACAGTGTCAGTCACCAGTTGGCCGTTAACATTTTTATGAATTCTGAAAGTGAACAAATTTGAGCCAGTGCTGCATCGTCACTTGGCAGGTGATTGCTATTGCAATGCTATATCAGATATATGTACAATAATCCATGTTCAATTTTAATTGTACATTGAGGTTAACTTATCAACACGTTAAAACCTTAAAATCTACTATACATTGTTAATCCCGAGATTCTTCACATCGGTGAATAAATACATAAATCCCCTTTAACTGTTCGTGTGCCCTCATAGTCAGGTGGTAAAACTCTTTTTAAAAGTGTCTGGGTTCTAGTCTGCCCTTTTATAGGTTATAGGAGAGTCTCCGCAACATCTTTTCGCGATAGATTGAAGCGTTCGTCTGTGCAATAACAGCGGGAATGAACACTCAGCATGATCTAACAAACATTTAATTTGAGCGCCAGATCACCTCTTATTTAACAAATGAACAAAATTAATATTCTGCTGGTCAACTGGAGATGTTTCATTAGGTACATCTATGCCGCAAGTGGTGGGGACAATATCGACTCTGGCAAAAAGTGGTGGGGACAAATTACGCCTATGGTTTTTAATATTATTTAAACAACAAAAGACAAAGAAATCCCTCACTGCTCTATACTGAATAACTTTTGTTACTTTAATAAGGATTAATCTGTGTTTCATGCTTGGTAAAAAAAAATATTTATGGCAGGTTAAAAGTTAGTTTTAGGCCCTATAGTTTCGGCCATATATACATAAAGAGAGGCAAAGCTCAATCATTCCAAAGAAAACAGAAAAAATTATGTACAAAAGTACATCAAAGCTAATGTTTTAATGCATTTCTGCTATAACTATGACCTTTGCACAATCATTAATTGAGATACTTTTACATGGCATCATGTTAGCTATATATTATCTAATCAAATAAGTCTAAACACACTGTATAGACCCACTTTGCACATTATTTTTGATTATTTCAAGCCTCTTACTTTTGTTTTGTATGTCTGGAACTGGACTGTAGTAGCCCTTTTTACATCGGCAGCAGTACTGACCCATCCGGAAGCCCTGTTGTGGGATGGGCTCACACTATGGGAAAGAGAAAGAACGAGAGGTGAAGGCAAAAGTCTGCTCATCTGTTTTACCTTCATCTGTAAGCAAATGACTTGCTCCTAGAAAGGGGAACTCAACACAGATGTTTCTGCCAGTATGATTGTGTTCTCTCTGCTTTCTGCCATTAATTGCATGTGTGGTCTCTCATCAGCAGTTTATCTGTGAGAGTCGGCTGACCCACACATCAGACTCACTCTGAGTTAATCTAAGCTAAATCCTAAATGGAGGGGTAATACCTCTATTGGCAGAGCTTTATCTTTTTATTCAAGGAAATCCTTTCACATACATTTTATATTTTGTCATCATTTTATATTGTCCTCTTGAAGAAGAGCAATTGAGAATAAATAAAAGAATAATAATTACTTAGACGCTATGTATCTCTATTCAGTAGCAATTCATAAAAATGTGTTGATTCTTAAAGTGGAGTAATGTTTTATTTTACAGATCTTTACCGTGTCAAGTAATAGCACTCTAAAACCAGCACTTTACTGAGAAGTATAACCTTTAACATATACATGATGGGACTAAATCATAGATCGTTTCAATCTAATGTTTCATGCTATTAATGCATTGTTATGACACAAAACTGTTCTATTAATACGTTGCTCCTTAGGCGGATCAACTCAATTCTCATTAAATTCGTTCAGTGTGCCAAATCCTGCCGTTGCTTAACCTGCCAACACCTGTGAGCTTGTGCTCTGGTAGGCTATGATGATGGGGGGGGTCTGAGTCTTGTGGAAGGGGTGTGTATGAGCCTCTGCGATGGGGTCAGAGAGTGAGTGTGTGTGTGTGTGTGTGTGTGTGTGTGTGTGTGTGTGTGTGTGTGTGTGTGTGTGTGTGTGTGTGTGTGTGTGTGTATATGGCGTCCCGAACGATTCTTTAATATGACTTTGCAACATGCACTCGTCTCAATGAACGTGACGTCTGCGTCTGCAAAACGTGACGTCTGCGTCTGCCGAACGTCTCGTCTGCGTCTGCCACATCACTCGCTCGTGTGCCGAACGTCTCGTCTGCGTCTGCGGAACGTCTCGTCTGCGTCTGCTGCAGAGGGGTTTCCAGCACATTTCACACATTTATTCATTCTTTGTTATTTTCCCCCACTGGTCTTCAGTTGTATTTTATTAGCAATTAAGTGATTTTTACCTTGCTTATATAGGCCTACTAGGCCTAGCTTTTTATTCCAAATAGTAAATATGAATTTACACAAATTATATAACTTGGTATAATATAATTAAGACTGTTAACAGAAGTATATAAAACAGTTACACCTCAAAAGAGAAAGGCGATCACAGTTTATTATTATTAGGCTATTATTATTATTATTATTTAGACTATGTCTTTGCTGGTGCATAAAAGCATAAGATTATTTATAGATAAAGCTATTTTATTTTTTCCCCATCTGTGAATTGATCTGTTCTCAAATCTTTTAATTCTGCATTTACACTATATTTACCTGCACTAAATAACATGCT
Organism: Chrosomus eos; assembly: GCA_036326025.1. Classification (NCBI taxonomy): domain Eukaryota; kingdom Metazoa; phylum Chordata; class Actinopteri; order Cypriniformes; family Leuciscidae; genus Chrosomus; species Chrosomus eos. The sequence goes on along the minus strand of CM070839.1, from coordinate 20,729,408 downwards.
ACTATCTCGCTGATTCTACACCTTCACTAAGCCGTTTGAACAGTGGCGACCTTAAGCATCTGGTAGCCCGTTTCAATAACTAATATGGGGCCCTACCCAGTACCCACATAAAACATAATAGAGCAGAAAAGGCAAGGAATCCTGTTGGTTGTATATTTGTATTGTATATTATTTTATTACGTGCACTTTCAGCTTCATGAACAGGCAGCTCAACATATAAATAATCCAACCTTATTTGATTAAAACTATATGTATACAGCGTTTTACGTTGGAATAAGCCTCTCCCTTAAATTACTATTATTTGAAGTTAACATTATACAATATACGTAGACCTACCTACTACACCACAAAACGAGTTAAGGATAAATTATTTAAAATTGGGGAATCCGTTACGGACGTGATCGCTCTGAAAGCGGCACTAAAAGACTGCTTTAAAACTTTCAGAGACCTCGATCAGAAAGCCCAAAGCCTTTCTTTAAAGTGAATTTCGTTTTGTTTTAATTGTATCTTAATTTTAATCAATGTTTCATCAACCAAGAACATTTCAAAACGAAAGAAAACAGACTGCTTTCTGTTTATGTAATCCGTATGAAATGTGCATTTCTCTCTGGCGCGTTCACTGCGAAGATCACGATCAGCATCGTCAACTTCATCTTTGCAGGCGACAATGACACAGAAAACATGTTAATAAACAATTAAATTGTGTCCTTGCTATAGGCCTATTCAACATATTCAAAATCATTACTTTTGCCGGTTCTTTGTGACAACATTTAGGTGCTTTTTGTCAGCGCCATCCTTACATTACATGAACGCGTCACCACAACATCAGCACTGAAAACATGGGGATTTTTTACAATAAATTACAAGCTGCTAGTGACGTTATTTAGTTAATCGCCTGTCGCAAGTGTAAATGCAAAGTTGCAAAGCTGATTATATCATGGTAAAACTGAATTAATTTACAAAATAGTTTTCATTTGTATTTCAGCACTTCGCGAATGGACAGCGACTCTTAAAATAGCACGTATAACGTCTCCGTTCTCGCGCGTTCATGTTAAGTGCATTTTTGGGAAACGCTCGTGGAATTGCAGAGAGCGTTCGTAACCTTGCACGTAGAGAGTGCTCTTAAGAGCGAATATACATCGTTATTGGGAAACCCGGCCCAGGCTATTATAGTCAAACTTGCATGTCTCAGACTATAACTTAGCCTACTTTTTTCTCATACCTGCTAATTTTGTTTAGTTTCCCCAATTAATTCAGATTTGCATCATTTGGCATAATGTTTTTACAATGACAGATTGTAATTGTATTATTTTTCGGATATTAGACATGATGTTTTAATAATAATTAGTAATCATAGTTTTATATAGCCTAGGCCTATATATAAAAATATATTTTTTCAATTATTTTCTTCTATTTAAAGGATATACAGAAACAGTTTTCTAGTTTACCAAAGTGCTGTAGCCTAGGCCTTTTACATTTATAAAAAATTAAAACACAATAACAACCCCAACAATATAAAAATGCAATGGCCTATATCAATTTTGTTTCTTCATAATTCTATCTTTGTGGGGGCATTTGGCCCTCAAAATGTGTGTTAAACAAGAACACACACACATATCCTATATAAAAATCACAGACGCAGACGTCACGTTCATTGAGACGAGTGCATGCTGCAAAGTCATATTAAAGAGCCGATCAGAATGCCGCTGACACACTGCACTGAGCCGTGTTGTACTGTGAATCGCGTGTTAAATGCGTGTTAGAGAAAAAAACAATAAATAACTTCACTGCCACACGTGAATGACGCGTGACGTCTGGACTCGACACTTCACTGCCACGCGTGTTTTGCGTGACGTCTGCGTGACGTCTGCGTCTTAAATTTAATAGAAATGAATAGGAGAATAAAAAAAAAAATTAAGACGTTGAGTGAGACGTTCACTGAGACGAGTGTATGTTGCAAAGTTATAATAAAGAGCCGTTCGGAACGCCATATGTGTGTGTGTGTGTGTGTGTGTGTGTGTGTGTGCGTGTGCGTGTGCGTGTGCGTGTGCGTGTGCGTGTGCGTGTGCGTGTGCGTGTGTGTGCGTGTGCGTGTGCGTGTGCGTGTGCGTGTGTGTGTGTGTGTGTGTGTGTGTGCGTGTGCGTGTGTGTGCGTGTGGCGGGGGGTTGTGGTGTGTGAGCATCACTGGATTATCAGCCTAATCCTTCAGATCATCCTGCACCAAGTGCTCACATCTTTAAATAGAAGGTCTGGATGAAAGTGGGAGCATGATGATGGAAAACAGTGGGAGCAGGAAATGGGGAATGTATATAACAGTCCAGCAATACAATGAGTAAAGCAGGTGATGTTTTAATATATTTCTTAATAATAACCCAAAATAATAAAGATGCCAGATCTGATGGCAACAGGCATTATGAAACGGAGTGTAGTATTAAAGTTAGAGGGATTGTTAACCCAAAAATTAACTTTAAATTAAATTAAATTAAAAAACAAATAGGCTACATATAATCTCATTTGTCAATTAGTAAGGAATATCAATCCAAAAACATGATGATATAATTTACAGGAAAAAATATTAGAGGAGAGCATAGCTGATAACAAATTTCTAATGCAATCATAATTTCTAAATTACAGTGGAGAATGAAACATGCTCACAAAGACAAAAATAAATCACTTCACCACAAATGTCCTCTTGACATTTAGTGACAGTTTTGTGTGGATCTCTGAATGTGTTCTGGCCCTGCTTGTCCCTGGTTAGTGAAATCCACCCATGCAGTCTATAATATATCATTCTGACCATCTGAAGAAGAGCTCTGAACCTACAATGTAGCAGCTTCTTGTATGACGATGAAAACAGATTGACTTTTAGAGTCATTTTAAATACCCAAATGGTGTTAAGAACCTGCTGTGTTGATACTTTACAATAAGGTTCTATTCATTAACTTTATGCATTATGTGAACTAACAATCTTTATTAATCTATGTTAATTACTATATACATTTCTAATACTACAAAACAACGGGACCGCAGAAGTCGTACAGGTTTGGAACAACATAAGGTTAAGCAACAAAAAAATGCATTTGGGTTAAACTATCCCTTTAACTAATTAATTAAACCTTACTGCAAAGTGTTGCCAAAATTGTGATGAAACTTTATGACATGCATCGAGACCAGTTAGTTTTCTGCAGTATAGGTCCCATATGGAAAGTGTTGGTCAATGACGGTGTTCTCTCACCTCCATGCTGGTACGATTACATTGGTGTGTGTTTGCAAACCAGAAGTCTCCACTGGCACACTGATCCACATTGAATCCCTGGACATTGACATCAATACGGATCACACCCCTACCACCAGAACGCATAGAGAGACGACAAAGATACGGTAGTGACAACAAAGTAAAGACAGAAGACTTTGAAATGAAATTAATGGGATAGTTAACCCAAAAATGGACATTCTGGAAACTAGAAATTTGGAGAAAAAAAACATTGAAGTCCGATGGGGTCCTTCAGGCCCTATTGAGTTTCATTGTATGGCCAAAAAGAAACAGAAACATTCTTCAAAATATCTTATGTATCCCACAGAAGAAAGTCAGTTATCAAGATAAATAATGAGTAAAAGATGACAGAATATGCATTTTAAGGGGGACTATCCCTTCAAGTGAATGGCCAGAGATGATTGAAAGACATACAAATTTGAGCATACAAAAAACGAGAAACTATTTTAACAAGAAGTTGAAGAAAGTGCACTGACCTAAACTCTGGGCTGAGGTCTGGCTTCAATCCGTAAAATGGCATTGAGAGGCTGAGTAACCACCCTGGCAAAAAGCGTCCGTCAACACACTCAAGGAAAGGGACTTCGCCCCACTGAACCCCGCTGCTATTGATCACATAACTATCCCCACGTGCCCACTTGGGAGTATCTAGGGTGCTTAGGTCATTTAGAAGAACCCGTTTAGACAAGATATGGAGGGGTGGAGAGCTAGACTTGAATGAATCAAACCAGCTTTGGTCAGGGGTAGGAGGCCGGAAGCTGCTCCAGACAGACGTCAGGTCCTGCAGGAGGATGTCCTGGGTTGTGCCTTTAGAGGCATGGAGCACCAATTGGGGCTGTTGGATTGTGGGGTCTGCGTCGAATGTTAGAAAAGCTCGTCTGACCAGGCCTGGCCTGTCCCCTTCGAGCATGGCCCGGACCAGTGCGTGGTACCACTCGATATCCTCTCGTACGCTTGTTTCTCTCAGCTCACTAGCTTGAAATATCAGGTTGAGAAAGTTGGCCGCATTGGTCAGAGACGCTATGGCTTGGTGCAAGAGAGGGAGAAGCTCTCTAGGCGGAGATCCCCGCTGAACAAGCAGCTGGAAAGTCTGTGTGCAGGTGGAGGAGGACAAGGAGGACGAATCGCCAAAGTAGAGGTAGTTCTCCACGGAAGACCGGTCCTCCTCCGTGCTCACTTTTACAGGAGCCGGACTGGTGGGTAGGGGGCTGGGTGACAAGCTGTTCCCTGCTAGGGTATTTGGGTCAGTAAGACAAGGTGTTGGGGTGAACTCCAAGCTGGACGTGTCCTCAGCTTCAGACACAGTGCTGAGCTGAGCAGAAAGCAGGCTAGGCAGTAGAAGCAGAAGACACAGGCCCATCCTTGTAGAAACTGCTCCTCCAATGCTTTTTGTGAAGGAAAGATCAGCTTTTGCGTTTCTCACATCCTAAAAGATGCTATCAAAGTGCAGGCCTCCATTTCTTCTCTTTACCTGGCTTTGCTTCTTCTCCCCTTTTCTTGTTAACCGATTGAACCACAGGTGCCAGTGGTGATAGTTTTGAGTGCAACCGCGCTTTGCTGCCAACTGTGTCAAATAAGTGTGCGTTCACACATGGACTGACATGCACTACTCATTTTCGAAGATGAAGCTCAATAACATTTATGCTCCATGCGTCCTACAATAAGTTGGTCAGGTCCTTTCTGGATGTGATGCTGGAGTTAACAGACCTGCAAGAAACTGGAGTGAGTAACACAGATCAACAAGAAACCGAGAGTATGTGGAAAACCCCTGTTTCTCTCTCTCTGCTTACCTCTTCACTTACTCTGCAGTCCTCCTGTAAATCTCGCCCACTCTCCCATCTCTCTCGCTCCCTCTCCCAATCTCCCAGTTGTGGTGAGTGCTGAGAGAGGCACATCTGTTAATGTTGGATTGTTATGATGAGTGTATGTGCATGAGGATGGGCTGATGGATGAGAGGATGGGAGGGTAATCCTCTCGGTTGGGTATGCATCAGAATCTCACCGCTTTGTGGATTAACCCAAAACTCCCCGGCTGGGTCAGTCATGAGTGGTCTTTTATGGACCGTGTGTGACATTGTGAATATGTGCACGCAGCGGTTTACAAGTCTGCATCTGTTTGGCAGATGAAGTGCACTGAAATGCTAATCTCTGATAAGCAAATTGCGTTTTGAACTGCAAATGTTTTGTGCATCAATCAGGGAAATTAAAAAAAAGAAAGAAAGCATGTTGCACGTGTGTATACATGAATGAACGTCTGTCAAAGATGTGCATGTGAGTGAGATAGAGAGAGATGATTCAGACAAATCCAGTCATAGGTAATGCAGGCAAATCCTTGTTTTGGTGCCATGGCAACAGGGTTCTGAGATTCAACACTCATTCCTGTGGGGCCCCACCCCCACTCAGGACTGCAGAGGCTGTGACTGTGTGTGTGCCCCTAAACACAGACTTGCACACTCTTCTCAAAACCTGAACTGTGTAAATGTTTTGTTTTTTTAATGGAGATGTGTGCTTGTGTGTGTCACAGTTCTGTGTGCATTTAATTGGAGAGGATGTTGTCAATGCATGCTATATTTATCAGATGTACTCTGAAAACACATTTCTTCTGGATATTTGTGTAAACCCATAACTGTATTAAAATCCCATAAACTCCTTGTGAACAGCAGGTTTTAAAAGGCTCTATGAGCATGTGTTAATTGTTTGTGTATAGCGACATCATTCGGTCGGTCAAAGAAATTGCATTTCACAAATACAGCTCGAATTTAAAGGGTTAGTTCACCCAAAAATGAAAATTCAATCATAGTTTACTTACCCTCAAGTTGTTCCAAACCTCTATGTGTTTATTTGTTCTGCTGAACACAAAGGAAGATATCTGGAAGAAAACAGATTTCATTCCCCATTGACTACCATAGTATGTATTTTTTCCTACTATGGTAGTCAATGGGGAATGAGATCTGTTTTCTTCCAAATATCTTCCTTTGTGTTCAGCAGAACAAATAAACACATAGAGGTTTGGAACAACTTGAGGGTAAGTAAACTATGATAGAATTTTCATTTTTGGGTGAACTAACCCTTTAAAGTCTTGACCACAGAACAATGGGTGGATGTAAACAATAACTGTATTTTGTCTCAATAAGCCTTTAATTGGTATAAGCATCATGCGCAGTGATTTTGCAATATGTAGCCTACAGACATATAATTCTTTTGGAAAATGACATGCTATATTCCATCTAGAACTAACATAATAACGCTACTTCAAATTATTATTGCTGCCGCTTTTATTATAGCATAAAATGCATTGAAATGTTTGTGCCTTAAAAAAATGTTGCCCCATTTAAGATTAAATTGGTAAAAATAAAAACATTTCCATGTACATTCATAAAAACCCTGTTGATAAAAACAGCCTATGTTATGATAAATTATTAGTTTAAATAAGTTATAATTTATACATAATATAATGAATAACTGGCATGTCCAGTATCATGATATTATTTTGGTTCTATTTCTATTTGACACCATGCTTTATTTTTATTTTCATTTTTTTGTAGCCTATATCAGGATGAGAGTCAATATTAAAATCATTAAATCGTGCAAGTCAGTTATCGTTGACTCATAATGCAACCGATATGCAAGGAGAGTTTAATTGTGTTGAATTCGTGCGGTAAGGCGATGCCACTACAATGCATCATAAACATCAGTTGGTAAGGCCATCTTCCAGACAACAGCGCGGTAAATGACATGAAAGCAACATTACAGCACGGTGCACGTCACTAAAGGGGACAGCACATAGCCTGCAGCCAAGTGGACAGCAATGGCACCGATAAGACCAAACACGAAACGCATCGAATTTGCGGAAGTGAGCGGGCGGGTGGGGCCTCGACAGTAATGTGACCACAGACGCCGTTAGGATTGCGTGAAACGAAGCGTTATGTATGACCCTACAAAGACCCGTGGAGATTTTTAAGGCCGGACGCGAAATGAGACGAGGACGTGCGCAATGTTGAAGGAGCGACTGAAATAGAGTTTAAATGCACTAATTGTCTGGCGCTGAGTGAGAGAGCTAACTAACACCAGGAGGATTACCATCATCACACAAACGAGATCTCATGACTGGAGCAATGTGAAACGCTGATATCGCTCATTCCTTCAGTATATTGAGGAATAATAATGAACAACGCGCAAGATATGTCTCCCGATTTTGTCTTGATGCGCCTGGTCTCCGCGGCCGAGGATGACCGCTTGGACGAGGAGAATGGGAATCTGTCATCGGGCACTGGACTGACGGTGGCTATCAAGGGGAACTTTGAATGCACGCAGAATCACGGCCACATCTCGGCGGTGAACAAAGCTCCGCAGGCCAGCGGAACGGAGGCACCTGACGCGGGAGTGATGGCGACTAGACCTGCGCTGTCTGTGCCGCCTCCTCCTCTTCATTCAGCCGAGGCCCACGGGTACGATCTCACCCACCGAGGTGGAATGGGGCCTCAGCTGTTAGTATTCAGAAACATATCGAGAGACTCTGAAGGATTTGCCGAGAACAAATCGGAGGATCAGCGCAGGGCTTTTGAGGAGCAAGCGGTACTCGCTTCGGAGTCTGGCGCTGTGGACGCTCAGCATCCGCCTACATGGACGCTGCATTCACAGCTCAAGCTGCCAGCGGTTGCTACGGATACGGAGGGAGCCGAACTGTGTCACCGGCATCGCTTGATCACAGACAAACAAGACTGGCCGCCGGTGGTGGATCACAAAACGGGCTCGACGACAGAGCCGGGCTGGAGCTGCACGACGGCTCTGCCTGAGGGTCCTGTCCTGGAGCTGGCGAGGAAATTCGGCGAGCTGGGAGTCGCTCCGGTACCCGAATTTCTACTGAAGGACGGCGAGCTGCAACACTGCTCATGTCAAAGCATGCTCGGCTCGGCTGGAATCAGGCAGGGAGATGACCCGACCGAGACCAGCGATGCTCTGCTGGTTCTGGAGGGTCTCGGGTCAGAAGAGGTGAACGGCCTGGGCATCAATGCCTGTCAGAAGACCGATTCCCAAAACAATGAGCCGGGTGCGTTTGCGCTCAAATGTTTCCCGTCGGTGCTGTCCGGACAAGCTATGGCGGTGTCCGGGGGACTTTGCTCACCGGCGTGTTGTTTGTTGCGAGACTCTGTAAACACCAGGCCTCAGGCTGTCACCACAGATAAACTGACTCCCGGGGTTCTATCCCAAGCCGCTTCCAGCCAGGACACCCCGTGCTCTAGCCAGGCGTCCACACCGAAGGCCCGGTCGGACAGGAGCACGACCCGGGCGCATCTTTCCGCGGCCAGCGGAGGAGAGAAGACTTTGAAAGTACCAGGGAAATCCAGGAAGGGCTCGCTTAAAATACGCCTGAGTAAACTTTTTAGAACTAAAAGCTGTAGTGGCTCTAACAACCTTTTGGACAAGAGACCTTCAGTCACGTTCTCCATATCCTCAGCGGGCAGTTTAGTGGACATGTCTGGAGCGAGCGGTGGGGAACAAGACACAGCCAGGTGAGCTCTTCTGCCCAAACGTTGGAATTAAATATTGAATATCTTATGATTGTATTGTTGTATTATTTTATTAGCAATTTGTTCTATTCTATTTGACAACAAGATTTATGATTTTCGAGCTCCCTCGGGATTTCTTTCTTTCTTTCTTTCTTTTCTTTCTTTCTTTCTTTCTTTCTTTCTTTCTTTCTTTCTTTCTTTCTTTCTTTCTTTTTAAAATGTCATCTTATGATTAGTTAATGATTTTAGTTGAAAAGCTCTGAGGTTAACAGAACTTGAAGACAATTTCATGATTGTTTTCATACAATATAAATTACACAGTCACACTGTAAAAAATGATTTTGTGGTGAAGTAAATACTACTGAAAAAAAACAATGTAATTTACATGAAAAGGTTAGTTCAGGCAAGAATTAAAAAAACTAAGTAAAATCCAGATCAGTACTTAATTCAAGCGAGTAGAAATGAAAGCGTAAATATCAACTTAATAAAATTAAGTAAATATTACTCAACTTTTCTGATACTGGGGTTCCATCATGCACTGGACCTTGAATAATTAATGAGGTTGATTTTCACTGGTTTCCAGCTGTATTTACACTGTTTTATCATTGCTTTTGTTGTTAGGATTATAGTAACTTGCCATTTTGTGACATTTCGGGGAAATTTTCTGCTCAAAATGACACATTCAAACACAAAAACGATCCATCAAATGTTACCGTCATTGTGTATTTTCTACCAAGTATTGAGGTCTTTGCATTCACATGATATTTAACATCTGAGATGATGTAGTATACATTACTTAGTAGTTCTAAGTAAAGCACATACTGGTATTTCAATATTATTATTGTTTAGGTGAAATGTAAAGCAAAGGAATTTTCAACTAAATTGATATTACTCAACCTTTTACTAGCCAAGTTAAAATTTCTTATTTACTTTGTTACTTTCACTTGACTAGGTTAAGTAAAGTTTACTTAATTCCATATTCCAAGTAAATTTAACTTAAATATTTCTAATTAAAGTTACTGAGAAATATGTTTAATTTTTACTTGGCAAATCGTTGTAAATTTACTAGCATTTTCTGAGTGAAAAAAGTTAGCAAGCTTTTTTCAAGTAAATCCTACTCCAAATTTTTACAGTGCATACCTCAAAAGTGGATTTTTAGGCAGTTGTGTTTTTTAATATTATATATATAATATATATATATTATATATATATATATATATATATATATATATATATATATATATATATATATATATAATATTAAATAACACTTTACAGTAAGGTTCATTAGTAACATGAACTAAGATTGAACAATAGGCTACTTCAGCATTTATTAACTTAATCTTAGTTAATATTAATTTTAACATTTAGTAATATGTTAATAAAATCAAAGGTTGTATTTGTTAACATTAGTTAAAGCACGGTGAACTAACATGAACAAACATTGAACAGCTGTATTTTTATTTATCAAAGTTAGTGATACTGACACTAAATACTGTAACAAATGTATTGCTCATTGTTAGTTCATGATAGTTAATTAACATTGTCTAATGTTAACTAATAAACCTTATTATAAAGTGTTACCAATATTGCTTTAAAAAGTTGATAATAACTTGCCACGTAGTCTAATGACTACAACTTTCACAAGAACATGAGTTTTTGTGCAATCGTTGTAGTCCTGGTTAGTAATCATGGTTCCTTCAAATTTTGTGTGTAGTTTTATGGAGTAGCCTACACTGTCAGAAAAAAATGTACTATAATTTTATCTTTAGGGTTACAAGAACTTGTCACTGGGTAGCACTTAAAGGGATAGGTCACCCAAAAAATCTGTCTTAATTTACTCACCCTCGAGGTGTTACAAACCTGTATGAATTTCTTTCTTCTGCTGAACACAAAATAAGATATTTTGAAGAATGTTGGTAACCAAACAGTTTATGGACTCAATTGATGGTCAATTTTCATGTTTGGGTGAACTATCCCTTTAAAGGGAATATCTATAGAGGATATGGGTAAATAAGGTAGAGTTGTCCCTTTAAGGGCACTACCATTGTAACAAGCTGTTGTATTCCTAAAGGTAAACGTTTTACACATTTTCTCAGGCATTTTCTCAGACATTGATGTGCTATTAAATAATTAAACCTCTTTCTAAAAACCAATTGGAAATTGCATAGAGAACCTATGGTTTATTGAAGTATTCTGGGTTAACCTACAAATAGACAGCATTATGGAACCAACTGTGGTCTTTATCCCAAGAATATTTAACATTTCAATCAATGATTTAGCCCCACTTTACACACAATAGTGATCGAAATTAACCATAGGACAGTTTTTGCACACATTCTCCATAAATGATTTTCTCATAAAATGTCTATCACAAAACACATTTCATTAAACCTGTTGTACTTATGATTTGTTTTTATATGATAGTCGCAAAGTCATAATTGACCTCAGGTGAGTCAAGTGTGATTATATGTATACTTCTAATTCATTAGAAACTGAAGATAAATAAATAATGATTTTGAGATGCAGAATTGAAGGGTACCTATTATGGCATTTAAAATGTTCCTAATAATGTTCTGGGAGTCCCCAACAACAGTTTTACATGCATGCAATGACAAAAAACACTTTTGTTGTCTTATAATATTTATTTTTACCTGATTTGCTCACCGACTCCCTAATGATTCGTTTGACGACTCATTTGTCCAAACCCCTCCTTTGCGTGACGCTAATCGGCGGTGATTGGTCAGATGACCCAGTCAGTTATATTTTGCGTTAGCCCAAAGCTTAAACATATTGATAAAGCACTGCAGTACTACAATACGCTTCACATAATTTCACATATTTCAAAAAACAAAAAAAATGACATTGGAGACCTAGAAGCTGCTGAGCGTAACTCTCACTCTCTCACACACACACACGCACACACACACACACACACACGCACGCACACACACACACACACACACACACACACACACACACACACATAAAAGCAACAATTATTAATAGTACTTACAGGTTGTGATTCGGAGGAGGAAGCTGATCCAAATAAACTTGGTATTGAACGTTCCTTCAGTATCAGGCGACCCGCGAATCCACACTTGAAAGCATTTGTGTTTGTGAAGCGATCGTCATTAAAATAACGCGAACACAGCTCAAGGTGGCTATACCTGTGTGGTATAGTTGTAAATATAAACTCTAGCCACTGAGTCTTCACATGCTTGTCCCTGGCCAGTGAAAAAAAAAGTTTGCTTTTGATTCGCACTTCAGAACAGAGTCTCGTCGACATGTTGTTGTCAGGTTTCTCCGTCTGCTCGGCGCGCGCACTGAGTGGGCATGTCGAATTCAAATAACTTGTACAAGTGACGTACGAAAGTGCATCGTTCGTCTATCGATTCATATCAGCGACTCAGAGTCGACTCTTACTTTTGAGAGACAATAACTTTGTATACGGTGAACTTTCATATTTAAAACTTTGCAGGATGTTTTTGTTCACTTAGATCTATGTTACACACTACATGAAAGGTAATTTTCAAAATTCCATGATAGGTACCCTTTAATGTAAATGAATGTGTTGTCTTTTTTTATTTTAATAATTAAAATGATGATTGTCTTTCTGCAGCCAACCTGGACTAACAAGGGCACAAAGTGCCTTCTCAGCGGCCTCTTTTACTCCCGTTTTCACAGGTAAACGAAGATTTAGGGGAACATATTGGGTTAGAAGCAAAAGGAATCCTTGGAATACATTAAATGAAGGCACATTTGCAAGCCACTAATGAGCTTACACAGTGCATGGGAAATATAATGACACAGACACACGATTTGGATGAGATTAGTCTCATTTTAGGCCAATCTTTGGAATTATGCTACATTATTGTAACAAATTTTGTAAATGTCGCTCTTATGGCTCTTGTCATTAAGTGCCATTGCTCTGGTTGCAGGAGAGACGGTGTCGTTGGTGGATGTGGACATCTCTCAGAGAGGAAGGAACTCCCCTCACCCTCCCACTCCTCCACCTCCCCCTCGACGGAGCCTCAGTCTGCTAGGTGAGCCCCACTACAGATGTTCACACACCCCCTTGATCTCCTTCGTTTCTGCTTTCCTTCCTTTCAAATATCCATCTGTTTCATTTTTTTTTATATATTTCTCCAGTAACCTCCCTCACCCCCCGGGTATCTTCCCTTCATCCTTTGTACTGTCACCTCTACGGTTACATTCAAAAGTTTGGGATCAGTAAATTCAGTCAATCAGTCAATTGTTTGAAAATTTTGAAAGAAGTCTCTTTTGCTTAACAAGGCTGCATTTATTCGATCAAAAACAGTCATATAAATCACTGTTCTGTAATAATGCGCTGCTTTCATTGAAGAACACACACACATAAATAATGATCTGATAATATAGGAGCTTGACGGGGGTTTTTTTTATTACTTTTTTGACTTTTAAAGTAAAAGATCAATGTCCCCTCAAATTTTTTAAAAGTTTTAAAAGATGATCTGTTTCACCTCACCTCTAGCCGGATGTTAAAAATGCCGTGTAGGACGTCAACGTACTTGCTTATTCTTTCACTTTGTCCTTTCATTTCCCCTTTTTTATTCGAACTTCATTCTTTTCATTTCATGGTTACCGGAGTCTCTGATTGCATTCTGAAAGCATAAAATTCACAGAAGCGCCACTTAAAATGAGTTATTGTGCAAGTTTACATGTGGTTAAACTCTACCAGTATTTGGCACACAGATGAGCAGTTCCTTTTCTAATAAAGTGAGATCACTGCACAGTTTCTTCCTGTTCATCAGCTCAGTGTGGTCTTTGAGATTGAAGTTTGAAATAATCTCAATATTAGAGAGATAGGATTTAGATCTGAAGCGGTCTTTGTCATGAGGGAACAACGATGATTAGGTATGTGGGATTATTCAGTCGTTGTGTTTGAAGTTGATTTTTTTTTTTTTCAAGTATGTTTAGGTTGAGAGTAGAGGTATATAGGAATATTCTGGTTCAATAGGTTAAGGAATAGTTCACTTAAAGATAAAATTCTATCATCCTTTACTCACCCTTAAGTTGTTTCAAACCTGTATGAATTTCTTTCTTCTGCTGAACACAAAAGAAGATATTTTGAAGAATGTCGGTAACCAGACAGTTGATGGACCCCATTGACTTCCATAGTAGGAAAAAAAATATTATGGACGTCAATGGGGTCCATCAACTGTCTGGTTACCGACATTCTTCAAAATATATTCTTTTGTGTTCAGCAGAAGAAAGAAATTCATACAGGTTTGAAACAACTTGAGGGTGAGTAAATGATGACAGAATTTTCATTTTTTAGTGAACTATTCATTTAAGTTCAATGTATAGCATTTGTGGCATGATGTTGATTAGCATAAAAATCTAACTTGACTTGTTTATTGAAAAAAGAAAAAAAGAAAGAAACATGGAGGTTTTAATGAGATACTTTTGGAGTATTTAAAAGTCAAATTTTGAAGCTTATAATTTTATAACAATTACTTACATGAATTATTTTGTTAGCCTATGTATTTGTGAGCTGTGATGCTATTTAAATACTTTTTACAGATGTTTTAGAGTTACTAAAAATTGGATATATAACTTTACACTGTAGGTAGATAAGTGATTTTCCCACTACAATCATGTTTTTTCTTTTGTTTTCAAATATAATTAATATTTACTATTGAAACAATGAGTATTTTTAACTTGTACGGATTGGTCACATTCAATTCCTTAGGAAAAGCCTCACTGTAACCCATCATTCTTTTTAAAAAGTAAGGGAATAAATTAAAAATAAATATTTGTGATAATCGACATTGTCACAAATGCTGTTAAATAAGATTGTATTGAACCAGTGTTATCATAGAGTTAACTAAAACTAAAGCATAAAAAACATCACTTTTGTTGAAATAAAATAAAATATTAAAAGACATACACTTATTTTTTTACAACATTACTCAATTTTATTTAGTTTAACAAAGTTAGTAAAATGAAAATCTAAAGATAAAATCTAATTAAAAATATTACTAAAAACTAGAATAGTATCTCAATGAAACACTTTATTAAGCCCGCAATGTTCCTTTAAAGTAAAAAAACCCCACAATTTTCCAGTGCCGTGAGTATGTGATTGAACACACATACCAGCGTGTTGATTTTCCCATGTTGTTTTCCCATGTCATATGCTTCCGGTCACGGTGTCTCATTCTTCAAATGCTATAAGAGGATCAGATATTGTGACATAATTAGAGGATTTGTCTTGCTCCTTTATGGTTCATAACCATGTTAAAACCACATTATTCATACATAAATCACAGGTCATTGAATGTAATATTCATGTTAGTCTAATCAAACTCTTCTGAAATCTGGCTGCATTTTGATCTATTTTTGGTAATACATGCAAGGATATTGTTGCTGTCCCTTTGCTCTAAAGCTGAATGGTGTTAGGGCTGATTTTAGTCATGTTCTGATTCCTCTTCATCGCCCCAGGCTCCTGTCTCATTCTAATAGACTTTAACCTTCTCTACGCTTCCATTGCTTTTTCTATGACATCTCCTTATTCTCCTGGCTCTGAACCCTCCCTCCTGCTCTCTTCCAGACGATATAGGTGGGCCGCAGCCTGGGCCTTTCCTAGTGAGTGTAATGGGGGCGTCCCTGCAGTCTCTCCCTCTGCCTCTTCCTCCTCCTCCCCCTCTCCACGCCACCATCCAGCATAGTCTCAGCCTCAATGGTAAGACTTGGGTGCAGTGGAGGGGGCGGTGTGTGTTTAAGGGTGTTTCAGGGCACCTTTCTGGTTCTGAGAGCAGACTCCAACATCCCCTTCCTTTTCTGCGAACCGGCTCATTCTCCGCCCTCAGAAGCAACTTTATTCCATCGAACATAAAGGGAAAGTGTGAATGTAACTGTGATGTTTCTTGTGAAAACCAATGGCAAAGACAATGCATGCCATCTGCCACATGTATCGTTTTGTCAAACAAATGCTTTGGTTGACCGCGTGGTTTCGTTTCTCAGTTCCTTTCGCAGTTTGGAGGAAGAAGGTAGTGTGACTAATGTGCGTTGATAAAGAGAGGAAGTGTGAAGGTGATTGTGCTGTAGATTTCAAACTTAAGCTTTGTAGTTCATTTGCTGAAGAACTCATATAACTTTTGTATAAAATATGAAGGTTGATTGATGGTAATATTAAAAATGTGGTAACTTTATTATCTATAACAGCATGTACACATAGTTGATATGACATTTCATCACTAGCTATGTTTCCATCCAAAGTTGCGAATTTAACTTATGTGACAAATTGGACTGTTTCCCATGTGTTCAAGAGAACAACATGATCACTTCCTGGGAAATTAGCGCAACATTTCTATTGTAAAAAAATGGAAGTTGCTGCAATTCAGGAAGCCACTAGATCTTTTTCTACATCATAAATGACTTGCGTCTCTGAGTGTGCAGACGAAACCTTTCCCATAAATGCTGTCATGTTATCTTGCGTTCAGATGGATGTTGTTTGGGAACACAATCATGTGAGACGCTTCTGGGGGTCGTTATACCAAATCATTCTGATGACAGACTTTGGCTCAGGCATTTCAAAATGATCAAACCAAAATTTGAGATGCTGTGCACTGAAATTGGTCCACTGGTTAGTCCAGTTATCAATCGCATCCACTGTTGAGAAGAAGTCACAAGAGTTTTTTGTTGCGCATCGAGGGATTAATTCGGTAAAAATGTTCCTATCGTAGTTTATGCGCATGTCTTCTTATCGGATAAAAAATTAATCTGCCTAAATTGACTACATACGTTTTTTATGTGCATTTTTAGAATGTATGCACATATTGGCATTTCCGTCCAGCGTTTTTTTTTTTTTTAATGCATTTTATCCCAAAATGCTCATGAAAATATGTGGATGGAAACACAGCTAGTGAAAGATGTGTCCTGCAGTGTGATATGTGATAGGGGAGATGCTGTCACAAGATGTCACTGAGGGAAGTTGTGTGTTTGTTTTTAAACATCCAGTTCAGAACCCTATTGAATCATTTTTCTAAATTATTTTTCAAAATGCTCTAGCTGTCGGGAGAGAATTACTTGGGAATGTTGTCACAAAAGGTCAATGTGTGTTCAGTGAATTTTATTTATTTCATTGACAATAATGGTGAAAATATTACATTTTTGGTTGATACAGAAAAAAAACCTGCACTGATAAACAGTCACTGGCGTATTTTTTTTTAACAACTAGCCCTTGTCTCATCCATATTCATATAGACATATTTTAAATTACATATTAACAAATAACATATTTTGTTTAATTCTTATCTGATTGTTATATACAAAAATTTTAATAACCTCATATTATTAACTTGGGATGTTTGTACTTTTTACAATTTACAATTATAACACACAGGCCTGTCATACTGCAGGACTTTAGGTTAAAAACTTATTAAAAACAAAATTTTAGACTACATTTTAAACTAAAATGATTGAAACTCTTATTTGTCAGCTTATACTACTGTTCGAAAGTTTATGGTCAGTTTAAAACACTTTTATTCATGAAGTTGAAGTTGATCAAAAGTTACAGTAAAGACATTCATAATGTTACAAGATATTTCTATTTTGAATTTTGAAAAAATGTATCAACACAAAAAAATTAAGTTGTTTTTCAACATTGAAAATAATACAAAATGTTTTTTTGAGCAGCAGATCAGCATATTAGATCATGTGACACAAACTTTTGTCTTTAGTAGTGTATATTTGTTATTTGTCAAAAGACGATCTACACCAAAGAAAAAATATAAGTAGTCATTTAGTTGAATGGGATACTTGTCTAGTTCAGAACTTAGAATTTGCTGGTGTATTCAAAAAATGCTCCATTTGTGTCTTAGATGCTTTCTTCCGAGCACTTCCTCATTCGGCCGCGTCACCGATGGACACTGCAGCCCCTGCCAGAGTGGCCGCGGCTCCGATCATGTGTCCATTGAGAGGAGCCGATTCCAGCAGCTTCACTGCCAGCCTGAGAGAGCTGGAGCGGGTGAGAGACAAAAGCAGTTTATGTGAAGTCAAGAAACAACTGAAAAATTTCCAGTCACATGATTGTAATATTATTGGGCATGTTTATCGGCAGACCTTTTTAACTCTGAAACATATCTGTGGCTTCCTGTGGTTGTCCATATCATTTAGTAGGGTTTGCATGTTTCTATAAGCAGCTTTTGTTTAGCACTGTTGGATGGTCAGTGTGTGTTTGTGTGTCTGCAGTGTGGCTGGTATTGGGGGCCGATGAACTGGGAGGATGCTGAAATGAAGCTAAGAGGGAAGCCAGATGGCTCGTTTTTGGTGCGGGACAGTTCAGACCCACGATACATCCTCAGCCTCAGTTTTCGCTCACAGGGAGTCACACACCACACGCGTATGGAGCACTACAGAGGTAAACACACACATATATACTCGGGGTGTAATGGTATACACAGAAGTCACGGTTCGGTACGAGTTCGGTACAACAGGAAAAAGCAACAAATACCCAATTGTTAGGTTTCTTTTCATTCATTTTGGACAGACAGTGCAAATTTCAGCTTGTTCAACCTAGCGGCACTTAGTCCCCTAGTTGGTACAGTACAGACTCTTTTAATGTATTATTAAGCACTAAGTAGTAAACAGAATGCACTCTTACATAGGTCATATTTTTTTGTATGGCTGATAAAAAAACAAAAGGTATTGGGTAGGCTACAAAACTGTAAAGCATCTCTTGTGTTATAAAAGTACAAAATAAATAGAATAATGAAAAATAACAACTTTTTTTAGTTTAGCAACTAAAAGATTAGATTTCTTTGTGTGCGAGAGTTCAATATCAAGCTGTGACAATGGCAGATGCAAAAAGTTCAATATTACGCTTTTTTCAAGAAATGACTGGCGTGCTGAGGCTTTTCATTTCCAGGACATTCATATTTCATCACTGGACAGTAAGTGAGACTTCAACGACACAAATGGCAAATGATCTTGTCTCATTATAACAGCGGAAACAGCTTAAAATACTCATTTAGGGTCATAGAGATAAGAGTAGTACATCATTCAAAACGGTCTATTTATATTTGTGTACACTCACAATAAAAACAAAACATTGTGCTTTTGTAAAATAGAGAAAACGAACTTTCGCTTTCTGCCGTCCCGGTTTCCTTTTCGTGAAGTTTGTGGAGCGGGTCCAAAAATGTATCAAAACTCAGCGTATAAGCTACTAGCAAGCTGCCACCTGAACTCTTGATTTGGGTTGGTGCAGACTGTCTCTTCTTCTTCAGCTCTTTTTCCTGTTGTGGCGGTTAGCAAACAGCGTTGCATCACTGCGCGTGCCTCCTTCTGAATTGGATTGTGGATGGTCTGTGACTGACTGCATTCTTTGTCTGACTGTGACGTCCATACCGTGACGGTTCGGGACGAATACATGTACCGCTACACCCCTTATATAACACATATTCATAAACACACACATACTCCTTTAGGCACCCATCATTCTCGTATGTGTAGTCAAAAGACACATGAAATCCTATGTTTACCAACCCAATCTGATGAAGAGCCGCTGGGCTCAAAATGTCACCTGTGGTGATATTTTTCTTTTGGAGCTGTGGTGGCCAACTTTTCCTTCCTTTTTTTCAAATCTAAACCACATCCTCCGATTAAAAGGTCATTGTTGACTACACCGTTTGAAGAAACTTATATATATATATATATATTATAGAAACACTAACTTTTATTTTAGAATTGATTAATCGGTTTGACAGCACTAGCTTTTTTATATTGGTCTAATAGAAAATTATGGTTTCCAATTTAAACTTGTTTTGTTCAGTTTGTCTAAAAGCAAATAACACTCCCCATAGAAACATATTAATAGAAACAATTTTGTTTAAATAGTTTTTTTTTTTCACTCAACACCAGAGTGTTGGCTACCTTCTGGTTTTGGTATGGTTTTCTGGTATGATTTTTTTGTATGTCGTTACTGCACAACAATATGATGCATATTTCAGACATCTCAGTAGGTCTCTTTAGGGTCTTTCGAAGTTGTATTTGTTTATTATAAGTAAACTAAATTAAACATTGACTAAGAAAATGTTTTAGTATTATCCTATTTTAGCTATTGTTTATAATGAAAGTTGTAAAAAGCAATATATATATATGGCTTATTTCTAATAAAAATTATTTCATATGGTCTTTGTAATAAATAATTGTTTTACTTTGTTATGAATGTTTTTGTCTTTGAAAATTTAAATTAATAGTAAATCAGAGTTATAAATATAATTTGAGAAAACTAATACATTTTTCTGTGTCAAAGTATATATTTTTTCAGAGTATTTCTTTTCCTTAAAATTTCCCTTTAACTCTTCAGGAACCTTCAGTTTATGGTGCCACCCTAAATTTGAGGACCGCTGCCATTCTGTGGTTGAATTCATTGAGCGAGCCATCATGCACTCTAAAAATGGAAAATTCCTCTACTTCCTACGTTCACGTGTACCTGGTAAGGCTACAAATATCCTGCTTATATGACAAGACTAATGAAATAGGGACAAATAGGGACAAAAAAGTGCCTGAAGCTATTTAACTTTAAATTATATTTATTTCAGTTTCAGTAATATTAGTACTTCAACATAAAGTGTTTATTTTCATTTCATCCTATATTTACAGCTTTGTTTAAATTAAAGTGCCCCATTATACTGTTATTTTGAAGTAGTGTGTAACATGTTGTAGCATTATGTCGTGTTGTCAAGACGATGCAGTTTCCTGTGCTGCGAATCCACTTTGCATGCACTTCCAAAGCATGAGGACTCGTGATGGAATCGACCCGCCCGCCTTAGTTACTTTTGCTACATCCACACATCCAAAAAAAAGTACATTGCGGAGCAAAGAGAACACTGACATCTCGCCAACAGAAAACACAGAACAGGTTACTTTTGGTATAAAAACAAAGTCTTTTCAAGAAAGAATTTCAAGAAATTGAAAAAATTCAACAATACCGTTTTGTGGCTCTTAAATGTGTCATGAAAGATTGTTGTAGCACCTCAGTTCAAGCGGCACGTGAACCGAACATCTGTTCCTACTAGTTATAGCCCAAAATAAACATGAATGAACATCAGAAGGTATATTGTTTCAACGGCAGAAAGACGTCCAAAAAAAAGTCCACCGACGTTAAATGACTGAGGGCCAGATTTAATATCAGCTAGCAACAGTGCAAAACCTCTTTTGGCGTTAAAAAACTATTGTCAGGATTTACTTAAGACACACAATGAAAAATGTGCGTTGAAAAGGCGTGGACAGGGTTATTTTTGCGGCTTACCTTATTGCATATGCATTTGTTGGAGTTTTCCATTCAGACACAAAATTTATGGGAGGAGAGTATTTAAATGAGTCATGCAAAGTCATTTACTAAGGTTTGCGCTTGTCGATGTAATGGTTTTTGCACCATTATTTACTCCCCCAAAAAAGCTTTTCTTAAACCAGACGCTAATTTGCTCTGCTCTTGGTAGATTGTGTTGGTCATTATGGAAATTATCCGGAATGTCATCAGTAGATCACGTGCAGAATTGTCCACTCCCATCGCCGCTTTTGTGGAATTGGGCTCTCATGCTAATTTGTCCTGTTTAGTAAATATGGGCCTAACTCTCCTTTCTGGTTTGTTTGTCGGACAAAATGGCATTATGATTGGTCAGATCGCCTGTCAATCAAACTTCTGGCGAAGGGTGAATTAAAGTGGTAAAACCAACACCATTGTTACTGTTCGCATCACTGGTAGTACACAAGTGCTAAGGAAGTTTTCGACACAATCACTACAGTTGGCCATCTGACCAATCAGAGCAGAGTAGGCTCTCGGAAAAAAGAGAATGGATCCTTTATTGAACAGTTTTAGACACTGTGAGAAAAGAGCTGATTCTGCAATGTATATTATGAGAAAATGAAAGAGTTTTTTGACCTTGGATGCATGTAAATCTATTGTAGAACATGACCAAAAATAGTTTAAAATAGCAAAAAAGGTCACACTTTATTTTAAGGTGTCATTGTTACAGTGTAATTATATATTTAAGTACTGAGTAATGATAGTTAACTACATGTACTTACTATAGGATTAGGGTTTGGTTGAGGGTTAGTTGCATGTAATTATGCATAATTTACTGTTATTACTACGGTAAGTACATGTGACATATGTAACAAGGACACCGTAAAATAAAGTGTTACCCAAAAAAATATTTTGAATAGTTTTAGTTAACAACCATGGTTTGTCTGAAGTGTTTGTGGTAACAATGTGCACAGAAGTAAGAGGCAGGGTTTATTTTGTTCGTAAAGACCAAAAACAGGTTTGAGGGTGTGAGAGATGAAAGGTCAGTGTAATGAAACGTCTGGTGTCTGTCTCAGGGTTGCCCCCGACCCCCGTGCAGCTGCTCTACCCAGTCTCACGCTTCAGCAATGTGAAATCACTCCAGCATCTGTGCCGTTTCTGTATCCGACAACTCGTCCGCATTGACCACATCCAGGAGCTGCCTCTCCCCAAGTAGGACTCACTCACACTTTACATTATTTTGCCCATTTAGATTTCTGATAAACTATAATTCTAAAATTTTAGGTCTGTAACATATTTTTTGAAAGAAGTCTTGTGTGCTCACTAAGGCTGCGCATTTTTAAAAATTAAAATACAGCAAAGACTGTAATATTGTGAAATATGATTACAGTTTAAAATAACTGTTTTCTATTTTAATTTTTTGTATTATTATTATTATACCTGTGATGTCAAAGCTGAATTTTCAGCATCATTAATCCAGTGTTCAGTGTCACATGATCCTTTAGAAATCATTCCAAATCACTGATGTTAAAAACTGTTTAATATTTTGTGGAAGCCATAACACATTTTTTTCAGGACTCTTTGATGAATAGAAAGTTTAAAAGAACAGCCTTTATTTTAGCTAGAATGGTTATGTTCAAAAGTTATGGGTGTATCACATAGGTCTACCCACTGTTATTATGTATTATTGAAATAAAATTGCTTAGCAATTTAAAGGCGAAAAAATGTGCATACAAAGTGTCTATAAATACTAACTTTCCTATTTTTCCTGTCTTAGACCGCTCATTGTCTACTTGAGGAAGTTCTATTACTATGATCCAGAGGAAGAAATGTACCTGTCAATCAAAGGCATGCGCCAGGCAGCAGGTGTGGAACAGGAAGCCGAGTCTGAAACATAGCCAGAACGCTCCTTTTCACTGTAAGTACTTGCAGCAATGATTGTTCTACATATAGTATGTTGCACTCAATGCCCTGTAGCCAACGTATTAAATTAACGAAACATAAATTGGTTATTTTTTAGGATTTCTGTGTGTGGGTAATAGATGGAACAGCACATGGACACTTCCTGGTGCACAGCTCTGCTCCAACTCCCTGCCAGTCTTCCAGCAGAAGCCAATGAACATCAGCCGACTGGCCCCTCCTCTTGACCAATACGCGGACAGAGGGAGTACAGAGGAGTGCTGGAATACTGTCTATGTTGAGCAGGCAAATAAATCCAGAGACTGACATGATAGACAAAGGACTTGAAAGGACACTGGACAGCAAACAGTGGACTTAAAAAAATAATAAGTTAAACAAAAAACCGAACAAGGACATTTGACTTGGGGTACTAGCAAAAGCCTTCATCTGTAGGTTATATTACACTGGAGTTTTTAAACTGGCCTGTTTGTGAATCCGTCTCTGTTTGGTTCTTCTTGCTTTCCTCATCAGGCCCCTGCCCTGGGTGGAGTGTGTGTGACCCCTTTATTTGTCCTTTCCCTGATTGTAAATCCTTCAGTCTGATCAGGCCACATGAACTGTATTTTGAGTAAAGACAAAGTAAACTTGAAAATAAGGTGGTTGACTTTTTCACATTATTCATGATTAAGGATTATAATTGCTTGAATTTAAGTTGGTCTCTCCATTGGATGCATCTGTTTTTCCTTGCAGATCTCTACGAGTTACCATGTGCTTGTTTCTTTGTTTGTTTGTTTGTTTGTTTGTTTGTTTGTTTGTTTGATTTGGGCACGTACTATCATGGTGATTCCAATTTTAATTAATTCCATGGTGAATTAGCATGGTGTTCTGTATTAATAGCATTGTCTATGACTATGATAATCTTTCAGTACCATGGTATTACCAATTTGCTACCATCATTATATAATGGTAACACCACAGGGATATTATCCTAAACTTTTAGCTGGGGATATACACATGTTGTATTCTCATGTTCAGGGTGGGAAATTAACTTTTTTGCCCACCAGCCACAGTGGCTGGTGGATGCCCAATTTTACCAGCCACTTATATTTTTTACCAGCCACTTTTCCCGGAATTCAAATTTATAAAGTATTATTATACACAGTAATTACAGTGCATGGACTGTTCGACGGGAAGGTAGGCTAACCATTCCCTCGTTTTCCCTTCGTCATTAATGCGCCACTTGTTCGAAAAGTACCTTCTCTTTTTATTTACTTCGTCCTCAACAGTTTGTACATTCATAGCTACTGCTGACTCCACGGCGGGCCTCTTAAAGGGATAGTTCACCCAAAAATGAAAATTCTGTCAGTAATTATTCTCCCTCATGTTGTTCCAACCCCGTAAGACTTTCGTTCATCTTCGGAACACAAATTAAGATATTTGTGATTAAATCTGAGAGCTGGGTCACTCCTCCATAGGCTTCTAATGGCGCTTTTCCACTGCATGGTACGGTACGGTTCGGTTCGGTACAGCGCGCTTTGGCTTTTTTCCACTGCATGGTACGGTACGGTTCGGTTCGGTACGGCTCACTTGTGGTGCGTTTCCACTGCATGGTACGGTACGGCTCGCTTCGGCGCGCTTTAAATGGTACCTGTTCTGTTGAGGTTCCATTCGTATGGTACCGGTACTAAAATGTGACGTGAAACACTGCAGATCTCTGATTGGTCAGACAGACAGAATCGTCACTACCAGCGTCATTGGATTTGCGACACGAGACACTAAACCCACACCGCTAGCTTTAAATAACCAGTAGACAACAGCCAACGCGGTAGCACCTGTTTTTTACTCTCGAAAGAAAGAGATCAAAACTTTAAAAAAGAAATGGCTGAATCGTGGTCGAGGTGCAGCCGTTCCTCTCGTTGTTTGCCGAGGAGCGGATCCAGCGAGAGCTGGATGGGGCAAAACGGAATGAAAAAGTGTTCCAAGAAGTAGCCTAGCTCAGCTCTTAGCCGCACACGGCTATCACCGGACCTACAAACAGTGTAACGATCAGTCCCACCCACTTTCAATGGGTACTAACTGCAGTGGAAAAGCAACCGAGATAAAGCGAACCGAACCGTGCCGTACCGAGCAGAGTCGTACCACGCAGTGGAAAAGCGAAGCGAGCCGAACCGTTCCGCGCCGAATCGAACCGTACCGAACCGAACCGAGCGTACCATGCGGTGGAAAAGCGCCATAAGGGATTGAAACTTGCCAGCCCCAAAAAGTTCTTAAAGAAATAGTTAAAAGAGTCCAAGTGACTACAGTGCTCAATCTTAAGTTTATAAAACGATGAGAATACTTTTTGCGTGCAAAAAAACAGAAAAATAACGACTTTATTGAACCATCTCTTCTCTTCCATGTTTTTCTCCTAAGCTGTTGACGTAGTGTAACAGCGCAGCGCTTCTGTGTTATACGTCACACGTAGGCTCACTATTGGCTGACGCTGGTCATGTGTGTGATGCGTGTGACGTTCAACCAGAAGCGTTGCGCAATAACACTACGTGAAATCTCCAGGCCCAAAGAGAATACTTGAATAAAGTCGCTATTTTTTGTTTTTTTGTGCTCAAAAAGTATTCTCATAGCTCGATAAACTTAAGATCTAGCCGCTGTAGTCACTTGGACTATTTTTACGATTTCTTTAATAACTTTTCGGGGCTGTCAAGTTTCAGTACTTTAGAAGCCTATGGAGGAGTGACCCAGCTCTCAGATTTAATCTAAAATATCTTAATTTGTGTTCCGAAGATGAACGAAGGTCTTACGGGGTTGGAACGACATGAGGGAGAGTAATTACTGACAGAATTTACATTTTTGGGTGAACTATCCCTTTAACACCGGGTATATGTCGCCACATTTTTTAAATTTTCCTTTCGTCTGTACCTCAGCTCAGATGTGTCACGGTCCGTTGAATAACCAATCAAATTAGTTACTCGACAAAAGTGCATTATTGTTACTTAGCAACAGCATTCTTTGACAAAAGCTTTCCAATCCGTTACAAGGAATGTTTTAAGTAGTAACCAATAAAAATATGTTTTACAATCTACCAGCCACTGTGGCTGGTATACAAGGCAAAGTCACCAGCCACTTTGAAAAAGTACCAGCCATTGGCTGGTGGCTGGTGCTAATTTCCCACCTGCTCATGTTTTATAAGGACTTTCCATAGACATAATGATATTCATACTGTACAAACTGTATATTATATCCCCACATTAACCCTACCCATCACAGAAAACAAAGTGGATTTTGCCAACTTTGTTGTGGGGGCATTTTGTCCCCATAACCACGTTTTCTTAGCTATCTAAATGAGGACGTTGTATATATTTCTATTGTTTTTTATATGCAGCTGGTTATAAATATTACAACATACCGTTTTTTATAAATGAGGACTTCCACCAAAAGGAGCTTTGTCAGATTTAGCTAAATTGTGGGCACAAATTTGTCCCAAACACATGTAAAAGTAGGTACACACCCAAATATTTCCCATACTTCCGTTTTTATACTCAGCTAGGAATGCATAAAATCAAAACTTAACTAATATTGGGGTAACAAAACAAATAGCTTTTACAAAAAGCAAAATTTATGTTGGAGAATGAAAGCATTTTGTTGTTGACTCTGGTTGTTGCATTATTGAGATGCACCGTCCATCACCTGTAGGTTGCGTAACTCGTTTCGGAAGACAACAACCATATATTCTGATGGAGCACCCACAGTCCACGCAGGTTGATCGATCGAAATTGTCAATTACTTTTGATTGATATGCTGTTTCCATTTCTAACTGGGCGAGCTAAACGTCAGTGAAATTCAACCCGGTGTATTATTGGTCCGGCTTATTATTTTGACGTCTTCACAACTCCCGCCTTTCTCCTGTAAACTCGACAACCGATTGGCCAGATATATATACTTCAACTGTCATAGAAATAGTACCATATCCCATTGGCCGGAACAAACGTCAATCAGACGATTGCCTTACTCTGAGTGGTCAGAACCACTAGCTCTCGCTGATTGACAAGTAACCAGATTGGCCAGAGGGCGCTGGTGGGGCG
Organism: Chrosomus eos; assembly: GCA_036326025.1. Lineage (NCBI taxonomy): Eukaryota > Metazoa > Chordata > Actinopteri > Cypriniformes > Leuciscidae > Chrosomus > Chrosomus eos. The sequence continues at coordinate 20,702,357 of CM070839.1, read as the reverse complement.
GTATCTCGTGTGGGCTCTTCAAGGCTTCACGGAGAGTGAATGTCGTCATGAGCGGTGGGTAGGAATTATAACGTTGGTGTTTATATTACTATGTTACTTTCATAAACATTATTGAGCGAATGAACCGATATATGTTTTATGTCGTAGCTTGCACACACGAGTTTTAAAAATCACACGTAGCACGGCGATTCTGCCAAATGCACACTTCCGGAAACACGGTTCTTTTCCGCAGCGAAGAGTTTATCTGGCTAGTTAGCACATTAGCATGCTAAGCAAGCAGTTTCCTCCTCCATCAGCGCACTCTTGAGTCTGTCTGCCCGCAGACAGAATAAATAATTCACAGCGCGCTGCATGGTCGTAGAAAAGACGTAACGTTAAACGTGCGGACGGCTGATTAAAACATGATATAAAGAAATACTTTAAAGCACTCAATCATAATAGCTCAAGCACTTGCAGACATCAGACGTATTAGCCTGTTAGCGTTAGCCGGTGGCTTCAGCCTGAAGCTTTAATCAAACTGTATTTTTGATTAAAGGCGTAAAAACGTAATTTTCTTACCTCCAAACACCAATTTTACTGTTAATACACTCGCTTTTATCAGCGTGTGTGTCATGATTTTCAGCCTGATACGTTAGCTTGTTGTGAGAGCAAGTTTCATGTAGTAAAGTTGCAAAACCGTTGAATTGATGGCAGAAAGATCACTGTGGTGTAATTCCTTTTGACTTATTATTATGAAATGTAACGACTTCAAATAAAGTGTATAACTAGTTCATTTTGCTAGCTCTGACAGCCAGTTAGCAAGCATCAAAACATCAAGTGTTTATTTGGGTTGCGATCTGAGTTCTTTGTACATGACGAGACAGTGCTGTTTTTTTTGTTTTGTTTGTTTGTTTGTTTTTTACCAAAGATGTATATATAGCACAGCAGTCGATCTCAGTTCTGGTTCTGGAGGAGCCCGGCACTTCAGGACCAGGATTGAGAACATCTTGTGGTGTAAAGTGCCACTGAGTGCTATTAGTGGATTGGGTTTTAAACCCTAACCCGCTGAATCGCTCCTCTCCAGGGTTTAGATTACAGCAGGTAACGCCTCCTTTGGTACAGTCATAATTCATAACTATAAGTGCATGCCACTCGTGTTTTGTTTATTTGTAACAATCCGTTTATTCGATTTTAGGATTTCCAGTTCTCTATGCAAACATTGATCACAAACTGTGGTGCTTAAGAAAATAAGGACATGCAAAGTCTAAGCACAGAATTATATTAAATGAGTTCAAATAAGTCCTGCTACCTTATTTCATTCTCAAATGGAAGTCACTTTTGGAGAGTTGTTATTTCCCCTTGAATAAATAAGTCACCTCCTTCTTACAGATCAGAAGGACAGTATGGCCACCGCTGTCGCAGTCAGCCCCAGTGAATATCTTCAGCCCTCCTCCACCGCTTCTCAAGTAAGGTCCCTTGAGGCGATATTTTTACTCAATTTTTTTTTTAGAGATGCACTGATTTTAATTAATATATTTTTTAAACAAAACAATATTTATATTCATGTTTTCAATGAAATCTAATAAATGCTTAATTAATACAATATGTCATTTCAGATATATATATGATATATTAATGTTTTTATTATCACATTTGAATATCAATAAGTCTCATAATATAGATTTTGTTTCGGCTCTCAAGCCATCTTCAGTATGACACAGTCAAAACTTGTATTGTTTTTGTATTCACTAGATAAAATGCAGTTTTAGTTTATAAAGTTATCATTGTTTAATATTCTTGCTCTAAGAAAAGTGCAAATGGTGTCGTCAATTTTTACTGCTTTAGGAAAGTTATAAGTGCATGTTAGCATCATAATATTTGCAATGTACTAAATGAAAAATAGATATCTGTTTTATATATATTTAGTTATTACAAATATTTAAGTATTTTCAGAGTGTAGGGAGACCAACTGTATTTGCGTGCTTCATGGGAGTGGGTGGAGCTAAAGAGATTGTTTGGCACGTTTTCATTGTGGTGACTGATAGGTGTTATTTTCTGTACAGCATTATGGGTAATGTAGTTTTTCGCCACGAATTCTGCTATTAAACATGATTATTTTAAGAATAAGTTGAAATAAACCAGGCTGATTAACAATCTCGTAGCTCACAGTAGGGCTGTCTTTAGAGGTTTATAAGTTATCTATCTAGTTTTAAACCTGACTCTCCTGATACTTAATTCTTATTGGTCAGTGCTGCGTTCCACAGTCAAGTTTTTTTGGTATAATTACTGCTAAACTGTATTCATTTTGTATTTGTATTGACAGCTGTCCAAAACAACAGTTTTCTTAAATAGCTGTGGCAGATGAATGTCTTTTTGTCTCTTTCTCCACACATAATGAAATATTTTTCTTTTTTTTTCATGCTTGTATACTAATAATTTGCTTCTGGTAATTGTGTATTGACACGCTCACATGTAGGATTCACAGCCTTCCCCACTGGCACTTCTGGCGGCTACCTGCAGTAAGATCGGGCCTCCTGCCGCCCAGGCCCCAGTCAGCACACCACAATCTCAGCCAACCACACGCCGTCTACACCCCATCAAGCCCGCCCCTATTGCTCCGGCTCCACCCAAAAACCTTGGCTTCCTCTCAGCGAAAGGGAATGTCATCCAGCTGCCTGCAGGACTTGGTTCATCCGGGGCCAGTCCCATTGTCTTCACTATTCAAAGCCCTTCACGTCCAGCAGGCACATCCAATGCCAACATCCAGTACCAAGTGATCCCTCAGTTCCAGGGGTCTCAGACCATTCAAATGATGCCTCAGGGAGGACAGATCCAGATCATCCCTGGAACCAACCAGGCCATTTTCACCTCACCTGTCACAGTTCAGGCTGCCACACCGGCCCCGCCGCCTCTGGCCCCAGCACCGGTATCCCAGCATAAGACGGTGGCGATCAAGCCGTCCCAAAAGCGGCGGCAGAATAACGCCAATGTAAATTCTAACATTGTACGACTCCCTAGTGGACTCACGCTCCCTCTTAACGTTACCACTAGTGATGTGGGAGGAACGCATATTGTAACAGAGACTGCTGCTGCTCCAGTGAAGGGCAAGAGGGGAAGGAAGAGACAGGTGGCTATAGCCCCGCCCCCCCCTGCCCCTCAACCGGCCTCACCTCCACCTGTAGCCGAGCAGGTTGAAGCGCTGCTAATAGAGACCACAGCCGACAACATTATACAAGTATGCGCGTTTCTATCATTCTGCTTTGGCCTTTTAAAATCCTTGAGTGCTTTTAGCTCATAATTGTGTAATTTTGTGAATTGCTGGTTTCCTCGATGTCGTCTGACAGCTTCATACATTAAAATTACCTTGTTTATTTACGCTGTTCTCTGTTGGCATGTGTGTTAAGGGAAATGATGAACTTATCTGTCCTTATCTGTCCATTATTATCAAAAAACAGTTGTTTTTTGTTGTTGCTGCACAACCTGTCCTATTTCACAATTAAAACCTATTGAGAAATTATGCTAAAATAAATATGCTATATTTAATATTTTGACATTGTACTTGACTGTTAAGAAGGACCCATGTAATTATCACTATCATAATGCAAAAAATTAATTCTCTACATTCTCTACGAAAAAGAATATTTGAAGTTAAAGTATATTTACACCATATTTGTTTTTATACTGATTTTAAATAAAATAGTTGTATTAATCTCTAATAATTATTAATATTTAACAATAATTACATTTAATAAGCTGATATTTTCAACTTAAAATTAAAAAGTGCTTCAACTTAAAATTGTTTCAGGTTGATGCCAAGGAAACATTTCTTATTTTAATTTAGGTTTTCATTTTTATCCAATATTTAGATTTTATTTTATTTTATTTGACTTTATTTCAGCTTTATGAAAAATATTGTTAATAGTGTAATAACCATTATTACAATCATGAAAATGTAATGAGAATAAAGGTATGAAAATGGTAATTAAAAAAAGTCCAGAATTTGCCAGAAAATATTCGTGAATAATGTCACAACGCAAGAAACGTTGAGTGAAATATGACCTGGACAAGTTTTTATAAAATTCTCCCTTTAATTAAGTAGACAACTGTTTTTGTTGATTGCGTCTGTGTTTTTTCTAATAATGTCTTCCTGTGACAGGCAGGAAATAATCTCCTGATCGTGCAGAGTCCAGGGGGGAGTCAGCCTGCCATGGTGCAGTTGGTTCAGCAGAAATCCGATCAGCAGGTCGTCCAGATCCCCTCGCAGGCTCTAAAAGTGGTACAGGCCGCCTCTGCCACACTTCCTCCTGTACCACAGAGACAGACAGTCACGCCCAGTGTGCAGGTGTCCCCCTCAGAATCCACACAGGTACGTCAAAACACCTCATTTTATTATCTCTTTTAGAGGTCGACCCATTGTGGATTTTACCGATCTACTAGGTGTGCTCACACTGGCCGATAACCGATTAATCAACTGATTGTTTTTTAATTGGACACTGAATGAAAACAAACATAACACATAAAATAGTGCTGAACCTTATTACAAACATTTCAAAACCATACCGAACCTTAAAAATTTACTGTACTTTTAAATGTAAAAATGTTTTAGTCAGTAAAACATTGTAAATGTTTGAGTAATTGTTAAAATTATCAATGAACAATATTTTTACTAAACTTAGTTAATGTTACAAATGGACTTTTAATGGTAAAGTGTTACCATTTCATATAAATCCAAGCAGTCATGCTTAAAGATGGCCATCTTTAAATATCTACACAAACACCATAGCATTAAAATTACACATATATATTTACTCGCACACTTTAGGGGCTTTCGCATTGGATAGTTCTAGGAACTTAGTTTTAGGAACTAGCCACCAGGGTGGTTCCCCGAGAACTAATGGTTTCCCTAGGAACATTTTCCTGTTGCTTTCACACCACCAGTAGGAACTCTGAAGTGACGTAAGTCGTTGTTGGCACTTTTGTTTTGACGGCGCGGTGGACCTTTATTTTGACCTTTAGTTTGCCTGAGCAAACAAACAGTGCTGCATTCTCTGTGTTCGTTAGTTTACGATCTGTCTAGCAGTCCTGTCTAATACTTTATTAGAAAGAACGGTTATACATAGAAAGTAGACAGTATATGAAAAGTTATTAGTGTATGCCGTGTGGTTTATGTCCAGTGATGCTAGTTGAGCAGAAATACATAATCATGTTTAGCTTGGTCCCCTCAAAGTTGCGTTGGATTTTCTCCTCAATGTAAAGGTTAAGAGGCCCATCTATCACTGTTTTCCATGTTCATAGAGTTAGTTTCTGGAGTAAATATAGAGGCTATAATGTGTGTGTTTGCATAGCTTTTTTAAAAAATAGCAGAAGCTGGTGTTTAGCGTGCGTTCGGCCAATCCGCGACCACTAACGTCACTGGTAGTTCCTATAGCGCTGGTTTAGACTCTACTCTGAAGTTAAAAAAAAAAAGTTTCTAGAACTAAAATCTTTCTTAGTCGACATCCGGGTACTTTCGTCATAGGAACTATGAAAAGGTTCCTCCGGTGCGAAAACCCCTTTTATTTGCTTATATTTTAGAATGATAATCTAATAAAAATAACTAAACATGTATTACAGTGATGATACAGTACGTTTCTCTTTTGTTTATATGTTTTATGCCGGTTGTATGAACATACATTGCTTTTTCTTGACACTAGCTTTAAATATGCAACTTCACTGCACAACGAAGGCATTAAAGCAACCAGCTGAATATAAACTAATGCAAATAGATGGTGACAATCATGACATTAAACATTTTGCTCAGGCTTGCGTGGTTTTTTTTTTTTTTTTTTGCATTGTTTTAACCACTTTAGGTACTAGTAATGTTGGCGTCCTCTCATCCTCGACATACTGCTGTTCTCCACTAATGCAGCATCTAGTCAACAAATGTATTACTTTATAATGATATGAAAACATGTAATGTAGTGTACTTTATACATACCAGTTTATTATGTTTTTAATCCGCATCTGAAGTGTACCGCTCTGTGCAGTGCTGTTTCACGCTCTCGTACTGTTTAATGAAAACGCACCCTTCTCAGCTGCTTCAGCAATGGACTCAACCCGGAAAATCTATTTGCAGCATATTTTCCGATAACCGATTGTTCCATCAATCGGTTATCGGTGCCGATTAATCGGCAAAACCGATCAACATCAAATCTCTTTAGACTTAATAATTAAATTGAAACAAGGGCAGTAAATCTAATAAGTTCATTACATGTCCATTTGCAAAAAAAAATCTAAATAAATAAATAATGATCTAATGCATGTGCTCTGCTGTGCCAGGTGCTGATTAAAACAGCCTCAGGTGAATGGCAGGCTGTACAGCTACAGGAGACCACTGTGTCCACGCCAACAACACCCACCAGCTCCCTCACATCTGCGATGGTCACTAAAAAGGCACAAACAGGGACAAGGAAAGAAAGGACTCTGCCTAAAATTGCCCCGGCTGGAGGAGGTCTGATAACCCTGAATGCAGCCCAGTTAGCTTCTGCTGCTCAGGCTGTTCAGACCATCAATATTAATGGTGTCCAGGTGCAGGGTGTTCCTGTAACGATCACCAACGCTGGGGGTGAGTGAGTGCTGCGTTTTGACAAACGGATGCAAAAGGCTGTGTTTAATTATTATTGATTTGTGTTACTTAACTCTCGCAAAGACATTGTAAATGATGTTAATGTGAGCTGCATTTTGATTGATGCGTTTGTGTCTCTCAGGCCAGCAGCATCTCACAGTGCAGACGGTTCCAGGCGCAGGTCTGCAGTTGGGCGGTGTGCAGACACAAACACAAGACCATGCAGATGGAGCAAACGCAGACACTCGCACTGGAACTGCAGAGTCAGCCAGGAGAGAAAAAACGGCGTATGGCCTGCACCTGTCCAAACTGCAAAGACGCAGAAAAGAGGTAGCAAAACTTTTATTTATTAAGGCATTTACAAATCTGTGTGAAATTCAATCAATCGCATTAAGCTTTGTTACTTTTGATTTGAAACAAAGTCTCGGATTTCAAATTCTGTCCATTTTATTATAAATTCAAGTAATAAATAACATTTTTAGCGCTCTAGACAGATCGCAGTTGCCTCCTCATAACAAGCGACGTGCACGCAAAGGGATCATCTCTTCCACTGTACTACTAGTTACAGCACAAAATAAACATGAATTAACATCGGAAGGAATGTTAAAAGATTAAAATCCGTATCACGCCTCATGTAATCTCTCAATCAGTGTTTCAACAACGGAAAGACGCCAATAAAACAGCTTGAGAACAATATGTCATGTAACGTTACCTCAGAAAAGCCATTCAGTGACCATAAACTCAAAATTAACTTTTTTTGCTAAATATATGCACTATTTTACTTTTTTTTTTAATTTTATTTTTTTATAAATCCGGAATTTTTTATGACAGCCACCATTTAAATGTTTATATTTCAAGAACGAATTGGAGTATCTCAAAATGTAATCAAATTAAATTAATTTACAACCATTGTTTGTCAAATAAGGTACACAACAGAACTCTTGCTTAAAGTCCCCATGAAATCAAAATTGACCATACTTACTTTGTTTGCCTAAATTGATCGTTTTGTGGTGAACAATTCATCCATGCAAGTCAATCCACACAAAAAAATTTTTTGGCTTCGTAATCTTTATTCAAATTCTGAAAATGCCCCTCCCCTCTGCGTTGGAGGACCCTGCCCGATGTCGTAGGCTTGACGGTTTGGACTCTGCTTAACATCCGTAATCACGCCCCTCCAACTGACATTAGACAGGCACACGGCGTGTGAAAGGAGAGATGGCAAGGAGGTGCTTTTTTCTAGATCCAATCAGGTGCTAGTTGGAAAAAAAAGCCACGCTCACTATTTTGCCTCATTCAGTATTCCGTTTCTCTCGGAAATACGTCACAGCACTGGAGAAAAGTCGTTTGCAACTTCCGGTTCACGGGGACTTTAAAATAGTAAAAATAATTATTGTTGCGCAAGTGTTTATTAGACAGAACTGCGCCATTCATTCACACAAAGACAAGCAGAATATTCAGACTTGCATGCAGACTTTATAGGGACGCACATCTGACAATCTAGATGAAAGCTAAATATCGAAAATGAATGTTTATTATTAATATCATGGATTTAATGTTTCAGATAAATATCCATATTGATTTATCGCCCAAACCTAGATTGCTTTCCTAATGAAATCTGAACCCAGATAGCAAATCTACTTAAATTCAAACAATGAAGCTGTTTCAGCTGGAGGTTTTTGGTTCTGTTCCATGTAGGTTTATTACCCTTTGGATATAACTGTGATGCAGATTTCACGATGATCGAATTTCTCAATGGCACACTTCTGATTACCATGTATAGTGAATGGCTTTTATGAAAGGAAATGGCAGCTTATATTTGGTTTTTATTTGCAACAGGCCAGGAGAGGTGGGGAAAAGAAAACACATCTGCCACATAGCAGGCTGTGAAAAGACCTTTCGAAAGACGTCCCTGCTGCGGGCGCATGTCCGACTGCACACGGGAGAGAGACCCTTTGTGTGCAGCTGGGTCTTCTGTGGAAAACGATTCACACGCAGTGACGAGCTCCAGCGACACGCCAGGACACACACGGGTATGCGACCTCCAAATATACACATGCACAAAATACAAATGTGTTGCTTCGCTGTGTAAATTCTCTTTATTATTATTATTTTTTTGTGTGTTTTCAGGAGACAAACGCTTTGAGTGCAATAAGTGTCAGAAACGTTTCATGCGGAGCGACCACCTCACAAAGCATTACAAAACGCACATCAACACAAAGAGCCTGTGAACATCATCTTTCACAGGGTTTCAGGAATTTGGGGGGGATAAATAAGAAAAACGCTCTTCCCGGGGCTTGAAGGATGTGAGGAAACAGAGAAGTCAACCCCCCTACACGTGTACGACATGACCCTGGAAAGTTACCTGTTTATACCAGCTGTTTCAGGGTAGACTACACTCCCGCTGTCCACTTTTTTACTCGCTCTTATTGTCAGAGGAAGGCTGGCAGGCCGTAAAGTGCGGCCCTCACCTGAGTTTCACGAAGAACATGGGTGCCAATTGTGTCTTGGTGCGGAAAGTACGTCTGTGTCTGCACCAACAGACACTCCAGCCAAGAAAAGAAGAAAATAAGTTACTTTACCCCCCTCCCTCCCAATTTACAATTTTTCACATGTATGATTTGTTTGTTTTAGCTCATCATGCCCCTCACAATGAAGTGTAGCAGCTAATGGACAGTGTTTTCTGGCTTTTATTGTGTAAATGTTTGTTTTCATACATACAAACATACATTTGTACATACTATGGCAAATTTGAATACAAAAGCGGTTTGGACAAACACTTTGACCCAGTTAAATTATTTTCAGTTATTAAATGATTTTTTTAATGTCTGCTTTAGAATTTTAAACGGAAGCTTGAAACTTTGTATAACTTTAGTTGATTGGTTTTAACATTAGTGAAGGTTTGGGAAAAACATATTTTGGCTTTTACATACTTGTCCAATGTTAGACAATCATGTCATGTGTATAAAGGAGATACATAGGAGAGTAAATATCTTGGGATTTGCTACACGTTTAAAGGTTGATCATCATATGAAATGAGGAATAATTTATTTAAAAGAAAATGTATGCAGATTGTGTCTGTTTAAAAGATTGCTAATGTGTCCATTCAAAAACAAAATGTAGATAAGTCATGTTTATGTTCTGTTGTAAAGCAAGAAGAAATTTCTCACAAATGTGATGAAAATGTGATTGTGGTTATACCAATTTAAATGTTCTTATTTCATTCGAGGTACGAGTAAAGCGGCTACTGGATTTAATGGTTCGTTAAATTCAGTCATTCCATTTAAGTTAATCTAAGTTTTTGTCCAAGCTCTCTAAAGGAGGCCTTAAGAGGGAAACAAAATCTGTGCTCATGTATGTTTGTATAGTGTCTACTGCTCTATTTGGGTGTAAAATGTAGGATAATTGTTACATAAATGTGTATTGGCTGTTGTTGCCAAACATGAAAGATGTGGACTGTGTACAGTGTAAATGAGAAGGAAAAAAACAACAACATTGTATAGTTTCATTCCTATAATATGTAAGACTAATAGATTACCCTTTTTATTGACTAAAAGTTGCCTTAGTCTGCAGCACCCCATATTTAAAGAGATTTGTCTTTTTCCAGGGAACTGCATTTGTAGACCTGCTTATTTTTTTGTCTAACTTATAAAGTGTTACGAAATGCCAATTTATGTGCACTGACCAAATTCAGGGTTTTCACTGAGTGGATAATTTAATCATTTGGTTTATGTACCTACGTTTGATTTGAAAGAAGAAAAAGTTCTTTATCTATCCTTGATAAACCACATTTAAGATGGCTGGCTTTGAATATCGGTAGGTAAACTTGTGTTTGTATAACTTGTATTGAGGAGCTTAGACCAGAGAACTTGCTATCTTTTTCTACAGTCAGACCACCTCTCCCACTCACCTAATAAAGCATAACACAAAACATCCAGTGTTTCTCTGTTTTTGAACTCAATAGTTCAGCCAAAAATAACATTCCTCTTCATCGACATCCTTCTCATGTTAAACCCACATAGGCCTTTTGTCATGACTGTGCAAACATCAGGGGCAAAGCTTCTGGTACATTTTAGACTTAAGAAATAAATGTGACCAGGGGCCTGTTTCAGAAAGGAGGTTAAGTGAAAACTCTGAGTATGTTAACCCTGAAATGAGGGAAACTCTGGGTTTTCGGTTTCAGAAAGGGAGGTAAGTCAAACCTGAGAAAGCAGAGTAAGTCAAGCCCGTTTCTGAAAGAGAGGTAACTTATACTCAGAGTCAGTTACCATGGTAACTTACTCTGTGAACCTAACCTGGTCGGGAGCAGGTTTTCTTCAGTAAACCCAGAGTTTCTTGCGGTCTCCTCCCCCTTTTTAAATAGGAAGTGGTGTTTAAACACCAACAATAATGCTAAAATGACACATTCTTTAAGGAATATATATTGTTTGTCCATGGTTTAATTGACTAAATCTGTTTTGCAGCACTTTGCCAAAAAATAAAAGGATTAAAACGTTTGCTAAACTTTTATTTGATTACCACCGTTTTTGATAATATATTCGTATTAAATCATTAAAAAAAAATCGGAATAAAAAACATTTCATAGAACGAAATAATTTTTTTAACATAATTTAGTAAGTTATTAATGATAAAAAATAAGATGTTAATCTAATTCATAATCAATTATTGAAATTAGTTGATTAGATATGTTTTATTGAACAAATGTTTAATTTATTTAACTGTCATTTTAACTGATGCTAATAATAACCGTAATTTAATAATGCAGTTTATATATTTAATAATTGTTTAATACCATAAACCGTGATATTTTCTGAGACGGTTATCATACTGTGAAACTCTCATACGAACTTACAACCCTATGGGAGTCCTCCACCCCCACCCCCAACCCTACCCTACCCTGCACGGGAGAGCCCCCCCCCCCCCCCCCCCCCCCCCCCCCCCCCCAAGTAAAAAAAGTACTTTTTACTTTTACTTGAGTAGATTTTTAGACTGGTATTTTTACTTGTACTTAAGTAAAAATGTATCGAAGTAATAGTAGCCTACTTTAGGTTGAATAACATTCTTCCAGTTTCACCTCTATAACAGTAAGTTACTCTAAAATATTTATGAATTACTAACTGCAAATGACATCTTCAACAGTGTAATTAGATTAATGTGATAATTACTATCTTTAGAAAGTATTGGTCTACATATTACTAATTACTAAATCCTATATCAACCTCAACCACTTGAACAATACAAGGAGAGACAAGAAACTGCACTTTTATTGCTTTCAAATTAACAATATACAATTGCATGAATTATTCTTGAATTGAATCAAGAATTGAATCACACTTGAATCAAAGTGTGTAGAGGGAGAAGGTTACATAAAAAATATACCTAATATAAAATGTATGTTAAATCCACTATTGTTTTATACTGAATTGGTCTATAGTTTATGCAGTAGCATATTTAATGTAATTGCATCATATTTTATTTTAAATTACAGAAGAATTAAGGGTAATCCCTTCAATTAAATTACAATATTTAGATTACTTGGTAATTAATTACACCCAACAACTCTTTTTGTCTGGCGCTGTTGCCATGGTGACTCATAATATCTGCGCTCCATTGATAATGGCTTTTTATAGTTGTGGTGCACGCGCTTAACTCAGAGTCACTCAACTCAGAGTTGATTGAACCAACTCATTTCAGCTGTTCTGTAACCGAAAACTCAGAGTTTCCCATCTCAGGGTAAGTCAACTCAGAGTTCAAGTTTTAACTCAGAGTTGGTTGAACCTCCTTATTGAAACAGGCCCCTGATCAAGTTACCCCAATTAAACTATGGGTGTAGCATGTTTTAAACCCTGTTAAATTTGCCAACAAATGGCTGGTACATTATACAAGTGCAGAGTAACTCTTAATTCATATAATGGGTCTCTAATTAGTCACCATTTTGCACAAAAGTACAAGTTTTTTGTTTGTTTTTTGCTGCAGCTGCAATAACCTATTGGGAGCAAACAAAAGAAGATTTCATTCAGTAGAGGGCTTTGAGTTGTGTACAAAAAAAAATTGATAAATAGGGAATATTAAAATATTTATAAGGAAAACATCATCTAATGTTATGGACATGTATATAAATGCCTCTTCATGATCGAGTGCCGCAAGCTGAATAGGTTGGTTCACAAACCAATCAGATAATACCTCAGGTTGGGAAGCTGGATTTGGCCAAAGTATAACCTGATTATTCTGAGGTCCCCATCTGGGACATTGTGGGCTCACCGAGAGGACATATAGCTCCCCTACCCTTTTGGTTGATGTTAGCTAAGAGAAAAGCAGTCCTCATACAAAGACTCTTAACCTATCAAGTCGCTTATAAGGTGCTGAGAGTAGACTATTAAGCACCACCTGCAGGTCCCACTGAATATGCACTACACATGCTGGTGGATTAAGACTTACTGCTCCCTTAAGAAAAGCCACCATTAATCTATTCATACCAATCTATGTCCCCCATTCATTTGGGAAAACCTGATGTTGCCACAGTCCTCTCCATTCGGTAAGGGAAATATCCGTTGTCATTACTTACCTGCATGTCTATCAGCCAGTGTTGAAATGAGCGAAGGTGTAAAAGGCCTAATTGAATGGCTGATGAGGCTGCCGTGAGAAGGCTAGCAAGCTGTAAGACGCTGAGATAAGGTAGCTTGCATCAAACCTGGAACTTCGCTATGGCTCCCCGTATAACTTGCCTGCACGCTGTGAGGGTGGCCCTCATCGGCCCTCATCGACATGCAATCCCAGGAAGCGTATTGACTAGCACAAAGTGAGGCAGCTTTTCTGTAGGTTTACCTTCAGTCCTAACGCAGTGACATTACCCAGTAAGCACTGTGTTGCTGGCAGCCTGTTGAGGTGTCCTGGCACAGAGCAACCAGACTTCCAGGTACATGAGAGTCATCATGCCCTCCCCCTGTAGAGGTCCTAGTGCCACTTGGATACAGTATAGTGTGAAAACACAGGGAGAGAGGGAGAGGCCATAAGACTTGATATTGGTATGTCCTGCCCTGGAACGTTAATCAAAGAAACTTTCTTTGATGAGGTGCAATGGGGATGTGGAAGCATCCTTCAGATACACAGAAGTAAACCACATGCATGGTACGATGGCTTGCAGGACATCTATGACATGCAGCATGCAGAAAAGAAAGGAGTTTGAGACTCCCTTTTAGGCATCTGAGGTCCAGGATGGGCCTGAAACTTCCCTCGTTCTTGCAAACAAGGAAGACATCCCCCAGGATGGTCTCGGGGATTTACTATACCTATTGCTTCCTCTCCAGTAGCTTCAACACTTCCAAAGATAGAACGAAAGCTTGACGGAGGTCCCGAACCACTGTGGGTCAAGTATGTGTAAATAGGCAAGGCAAGGCAAGGCAAGGCAAGTTTATTTATATAGCACATTTCATACACAATGGCAATTCAAAGTGCTTTACATAGGAGAAAATAAAATAATCAAAATAATTAAAACAGTTTAGAATAAAAAATAAAATAAGGTACAGTAAAAACAGACGGACGAACATTGGCACAGTGCTCATTCAGTAAAAGCATAGCTAAACAGAAGTGTTTTGAGTCTGGATTTGAATGTGACTACTGTAGGAGCACATCTGATCTCTTCTGGAAGCTGGTTCCAGCTGCGGCTGGCATAGTAGCTAAAACCGGACTCTCCTTGCTTAAAGTGAACCCTTGGTATTTAATTTCTAACTGATGTGATCCTAATGATCTGAGTGATCTGTTAGGTTTATATTCAGTGAGCATATCTGTATTGAGGTCCTAGCCCATTGAATGATTTATATACCAGTAATAATACTTTAAAATCAATCCTAAATGTAACTGGGAGCCAGTGTAAAGACCTGAGGACTGGTGTGATGTGTTCATGTTTTCTGGTTCTGCTCAGTGTTCTGTATGAGATGCAACTGTCTTATGGTCTTTTTGGGAAGGCCAGTGAGGAGTCCATTACAATAATCCACCCTGCTGGTGATGAAAGCATGCACAAGTTTCTCTAAGTCTTGACTGGAAACAAAGCATCTAATTCTTGCAATATTTTTCAGATGCTAGTATGCTGATTTAGTAATTGCTTTGACATGACTACTGAAATTAAGGTCTGACTCTAGAGACACACCAAGATTCCTGACTTGATTTTTAGTTGTTAGACCTCTAGAGTGAAGGTATGCATTCACCTTGAGAACTTCATCTTTGTTTCCAAATGCAATGACTTCAGTTTTGTCTTTGTTTAACTGAAGAAAGTTTTGGCACATCCAACCGTTTACTTCATCAATGCATTGGCACAGGGAGTCAACGGGACTGTAGTCGTTAGGCGATAGGGCTAAGTAGAGCTGTGTGTCGTCTGCATAGCTGTGGTAAGAGATTCGGTTCTTTCTCATTATTTGGCTCATTGGGAGCATATACAGGTTGAATAGGAGTGGGCAAGAATTGAGCCCTGGGGGACTCCGCATGTCATGGATGTCCAATCAGACTTATGGTCTCCTATACTCACATAATAACCTCTCCCTTCTAAGTATGACCTGAACCATTTTAGGGCTATCCCAGAAAGCCCCACCCAGTTTTCCAGCCTGTCAAGAAGTATGTTGTGATCGACAGTGTCAAATGCAGCACTGAGGTCGAGTAGGACCAGCACTGATAATTTGCCTGCATCAGTATTTAAGCGAATATCGTTTATTATCTTTATGAGAGCTGTCTCTGTGTTGTGATGCGATCGGAAACCAGATTGAAAATAGTCAAAGTATCCATTCAAGCTTAAGAATTTGTTCAGCTGATTGAAGACAACTTTTTCAATGATCTTGCCTATGAAAGGAAGATTTGAGATCGGTCTATAATTGCTTAATATGGTCTTATCTAGATTGCTCTTTTTCAGGAGGGGCTTGACAACTGCAGTTTTCAGGGAGTTTGGAAAACTCCCAGAGAGAAGTGAGGCATTTACCACTTCTAGGAGATCTGCTTCTAAGCTGTTTAACACACTTAAATAGGGGTTGTTGAGTTAGTGCATAGGGGTTGAGTTAGTGTTATAAATTCTGACCAATAAATCCGTTGGTCAGCCGTTGCCAGGTCACATGATTAGGGCTGTCTAGATGAGGGAGCTGACAGAAACGCAGAAAAAACAACCTCTGTAAAGTCAGGACAGGACTTGGCATTAAGAAACCATCTTGCTGAGAGACTGGGTGATGCAAGAGGTTTGAATGGCCCAACACAGGAAGAGGTGGGTCCAAATTCAGTTTAGCGAGTGCCATCTTGAGGGTATCCTGCAATGAGAATACCACTGAAGAAGCAGTATCCTGAAGGCTTGAACCGTCATCACTATTGAAACGTTGAGACTGGGAATGTGAAGACGTTTCATCCAGGGGTGTAGAGGTCTGCATTTCCGCAGGCTCTGACTTCCCAACTAGATTATTATAATTTTTTTACAACATCTTTTGAATTTCAAAGATGGTATAGCATTAACTCTGGTGTAGTTTGCCTGGAGCAGGGGGTCTGACAATAGCCCGGCCGCTCCCGACATCCTTTGACAAATAAAAAACACTCCTGGCAGACCTCTACAAGGGTGTATAAGTTCTTATCTAATCCTTATGTGATTAGTCAGAAGCTGCAAGAGACAAGGGTTCCTCTTTGGAAAAACTGGAAGCTCACACCTGGGCAAAGGAGAGGCCAACATATGCGCTTGTCCCCTCAATCACATTCCGATGAGTAGGGAACATTGATAATAAGGCAAGTGCATGGGACATTGAATATGGGCATCAATAAGATAAGATAACTATATTATCGCCCACACCAGCGGACGATATCGTTCTGTTTATTCTAAGCGTGTGCTTGTCTGCAGCTTTAAAATGCTCAAGCTCATTACAGCAGGATTGATGAAAGGGCCTTAAAAGATTATTTCTTGGGATTTAAGAATCGATATCAGTTCATAAAACTGAGTATTGATTAAAATCGAGAAATCTATCATTTTTACCCAGCCCTAGTAATTACTGTAATGATTCTGAACTGTAAAAAATCCTTCATGTGCTTGTGAACTTGTAATTATAGTGTTAACTTTCTGAGAGCTGACTTGTACCATGTGGCCCCTGTACCACCTGACCACTGCAGATTTAATAGCCTAACTACTAAAAAAAGTTCAGACATTTTTATAGAAAACTAAACAGTCAGTAATTATATAAGAACAAATAAACAATTACAGTAGCAGCACTAATATGATACAATATTCAATATTGAATAAGTTCAATTTCCACAGTTGAGTTATTTTTTTAGTCATTTGATTTGTGTAACTCAACATTTACACAACCTTTACTTTTCTTCTTTTTTTTGTACTCAAGTCTTTTACATACTATTTTTGACATCTTGCAGCCCCGGTTTTCATTTACTTTTATTGTATTGAAAAGAGCAGATTTCAGCCTAACATTTACTTTCTTCAACAATTACTAAAGAAAGTCGGGTTTGGAATTACATGAATAAGTAAATAATTATTTTTTTGGACGTGATTCTTATGTTGCTTCGGGTCCTTTATTTTGAAGGCGAATCACTCACTCACTCGCAACATTTTGAAACGCCTTCGCAGTGTTTCGCTTCACGCTTCTAGCTGACTTGCGAGATGACTGGAGGATAAAAACATTGCCATTTGTTCACAGGTAGGAAGCAGAATTCATAATACTTTACTTCAGAATGAGCAGAAACTATAGCTCGTCCTACTACACACATATAAGTTATACATGTATAAGGTGACATAATTGGTTATCAACAAATACATTTAAATTTAAGCACTAAGTTACCCGTTTCTGAAACATATTTTTCTCTTGATATGTCTGACAGAGTAATTACGAAATTATTTAGACGTGACATTGGCTGTGTCTTCAAACCTAAGGAGCTGCTTACCTGGGCAGCACCTATGTTGCCTGAAAAAGTGCTGTCTAGGTAGGCTGCTCACTAGGTACATTGGTATCACTGGTAACTGTGAATGCACTTTGCATGTCCTTCACACACACCCAAACCCTTTTTTCTCCCTAGGACTTTATTTCAGCCCTCAGGGGTCTTCAGAGGCCATGGGGGGGAGTACAAGTGTGTTTGGAGCAGCTGAGTTCATATCAGAGCTCTGTCACACTAATGTAGACAGACCTTTTCCTGTGTGGCAGAATGGCACCATCAGTCCCTGTGTTAACCAGCTTTTGTTGGGATCACTGGCACACGCTATTATTGCCATCATCAGTGCCTGTTACATTAGTGTGCCCAGGTGAGTTAAAGCTATTATATAAGGCTTATGCTGAAATTCACTACCATTCAAAAAGTTTCCAGTTTCAACAGTGATAATAATATGAAATGTTTCTTGAGCATCAAATCAGCATATTAGAATGATTTCTGAAAGATCATGTGACAATGAAGACTGGAGTAATGATGCTAAATTTATTTTGCCATCACTGGAATAAATTACGTTTTAAAATGTATTCAAATAGAAAACAGTTATTTTAAATTGTAGTAACTTAACAATATTACTATTTTCTGATAAAATGCTGATGTTTTCTAATAAATGCAGCCTTTGTGGGCCTTCAAAACATTAAAAAACCTCACCAACCCCAAACTTTTGAATGGTAGTGTATACTGTATGTTAAAATCTCAAAGTGAAAGTCAACATGAAATCCGAATAGACCGTTTAATTGCATAAAACACAATCTTATTCTAAAGGGTCAACAGGCTTCGCTACAGGCTCAAGATGGTCATTCAGAATGCTGTGCTGACCAACAGAAAAATTATAGTTTTGGAAGTGAGCTGCCTATTGGCAATACTAGACAATAGGCCCTTTTAGCCTAAAATTTGCTAAGAGTTCGTAAATGTGACCGCATCTTTAATCAGGATCCAATCAATTGTTTAAATCAAGTCCTGACCAAATTTTGGTTAATAGCCCTTTCAGAAATACAGCAGATTATGGATTTAAAGTGGGCTGCATTTGATATTGACTTTCATTATGTTAATTATGTTGATGTCAAAATACTTTTTATATATACTGTATATAATTATTGTTTTATTACCTACAGACTTACCCATATTGTATCCTCCCTTCCCATTGGCTGGGGCTTCAGGACCGCATCGAACCGTGCTGTTGGCTCTCTTGTTTTTTGGAGACTTGGTCCTGGTTTTTGAACGCCAGGCCCCAGACATTTATCTGGATGTCTTAGCCGATGGATGTGGCATTCTGGCCTGGGTGGTTCATTTTGGGGCCGTTTTGGCCTTACAAAGGACAATGTACAGAAGGACTCGAGGTCCTGCTGTTCTTCCTTTGCTGCTTATTCTCTCCATCCCTAATCTAGCTTTTATCCTCACTGCCTACACCCAAGAAATCAATCGCCTTGGAGTCTCAGAGCCCCTGCTGGTTGTCCGTCTTGCTCTAACAGTAACCAGGGCTGCTCTGGTGCTGGTCTACCTCTTTGGTTATATATTTCCCTGTTACAGAACTCAAAGGGACCTTCTGTCTTGTAATGCAGAAGATGAAGCTCCATTGATTGTCTCATTTGAAGCCAATGAAGGGGTGACCGTAGCCGAGGATGGCTGCAACTTTCTGTCCAGGCTGCTCTACCTGTGGCTGAACCCTTTGCTGAAGCGAGGTAAACGTGGAGAGCTGGAGAGGCCATGTGACGTCTTCCAGCTGCCACGTCGCCTACGGACCAAAGCAGTCAATCTCCGGTTCTACCAGTGTTGGCAGAAATGTCTCCATCCAAGAGATCAGGAAAAGCCTGTGAGACTGGATAGACTTTCTAGAGGAAACCTGCAGGACAACTCTTGGAGTGAGGCAGAGCCAGAGAGGATATGTGAAAGAACGCAACATGATGTCAAACTTCTGCAAGTGTTACACAAGGCCTTTGGTCTACGCTACTACCTGCTGGGTGTGTTGAAGTTAGTAGCTAGTATGCTAGCTTTTGCAGGACCCCTGCTTCTCGGTCAATTGGTGGGTTTCATGGAGACGGAGGGGGCACCACTGAGCAAGGGTGTGTGGTGTACCGTGGGACTGTTTGCTAGTACCTTTCTTGCTGCCCTGCTGAGGAACGTCTTTGTTTATGAAGTATCAAAGGTTGCTTTAGAGGCTCGGGCTGCTGTGATTTCCACCATATACAGCAAAGCTCTAAAAGTCAGTGCGCCTGCTCTGGCTCGCTTCAACATGGGCGAGGTTGTCAACTTCATGAGCACAGACACAGACCGTGTAGTGAATTTCTTCAACAGCTTCCATGAAGTTTGGAGTCTTCCCTTCCAGTTTGTCCTGGCACTTTACCTGCTTTACCTACAGGTGGGCGTGTCCTTCTTGGGAGGAGTGGGCGTGGCCGTGCTGCTCGTGCCTTTCAATAAAGTCTTGGCTTCCCGAATTCTGGAAAACAATAAACATATGCTGCTACACAAGGATGGGAGAGTGAAGGTGGGACTGTTTTGTATATGTAAATCTAATGATCTGGAATATTTTTTATTTAATCCCCCGTTTTCACAGACAAGGCTTAAAGGGATAGTTCACCCAAAAATGAAAATTAGCACCTGATTTACTCACCCTCAAGCCATGTGTATATTACATGCTTCTTTCTCTCTTCCAAGCTTGAAAATGGGAGTGGATGGCTGTATGTCTTTGGAAGTCCATCAAAGCGCATCTATTCAAGATTAAAGTGCTCACGTGGCTTCGGGGTTAATAAAGGTTAACCTGAAGTGAAGTGATGGGTTCGTGTAAGAAAAATATCCTATAAAACTTTATCGACTAAAATAACTTCAAGAGTAACACTTGAACTTGAAGCACAATGTAATGATGACGAACGCAGTTGCCCAGCCCTGTTTATTTGAACCGCGAGAGGCGTCAATTGCCGTCATTACGCTGTGGATATTTTACACAAACGCATCGAAAGAAGAATGTCATATACACTTAGGATGGCTTCAGGGTAAGTAAATCATGGGCTTATTTTCAGTTTTGGGTGAACTATCCCTTTAAGCCTAGTCCCAGACTAAAATGTATGTTTGAGCTGTTTTAGCTGAAAGCAACTTGCACTAACATCTTAAAATATGCCTTTTACATTGTTTCGTCTCAAGATGCACACTGTAATGTTTTATATATGGCACATTTATAAAAGCCCTTATTGAACTGAGGCCTAATCCTGGCTTAATCTAAGATCTGTCTGTGTAACCGGGCCAATATATCTTTGGGCCAATTTGGCTTTAAGTAAATGCACTACCATTCAAAAGTTTGGGGTCAGTAAGATTTTTTTTTCTTCTGAGAGAGAGAGATATTAATACTTTTATTCAGCAAAAATGCATTCAATTAATCAAAAGTGACAGTAAAGACTTTTATAATGTCACAAACTATTTCTATTTCAAATAAATGCTGTTCTTTTGAACTTTCTATTCATCCCAAAATCCTGAAAAAAGTATTAGGGTTTACACAATTAAGCAGCATTGATGATGATGATGATAATAAGAAATGTTTTTGGAGCATCAAATCAGCATATTAGAATGAACCGAAGGATAATGTGACACTAAAGACTATTCAGCTTTGCCATCACAGGAATACAGTTGATTAAAACATATATGAAAATAGAAATCAGTTGTTTTAAATTGTATTTAAATTGTACTTTTAATTAAATAAGCCTCGGCAGCCTTGGTGAGATTTCTTTCAAAAACATTTAAAAATCTTGCCAACCCCAAACTTTTAACAGTAGTGTAATACAGTTGTTCTCAACCAGGGGCCTGTTCCCACTAGGGGCCCTCAGCAAACTTCCAAGGGCCTCAATATGACTTGGATGATTTACACAAATACAAGACAAAATAAGCATTAAAATTTGCTAAAACGACTAAAAATCAAAGCTTCTTGAGCTGTCTAGACCTGGTAAAATGTAAATGAATAAAAAATGTAAATTCCGTTGGGTATTTTATATAATAAAAAGTAAAACTTTAAATATTTTATTAGGTAGAAATTAAATAAAAATATATATATTTTTAAACATTGTCCTTAATCCTTTTCCAGTAAATCGTCTGGAGAAGTCACAGGGACTTTTAAATATTGTTGTTGACTACAGGAGCCTTGAATTCAAAAAGGTTTTCTACCGCTGGTGTATTAGCTTCCAGTGGATAATCAAATATCTGATATCTTTTGTCTAAAGCTAATGACAGAGATACTCTTTGGAATTCGGGTCCTGAAGTACTATAATTGGGAGGAGCACTTCACTCAAAAGATTGCGGAGGCCCGTAAAAAAGAGCTCCATCACCTGAAACTTCTGAAGTACTTGGATGCTGTATGTGTGTACACCTGGGCCGCTCTGCCAGTGGTCATCTCTATCCTCACATTCATCACATACGTCCTGCTGGGAAACAATCTCACTGCTGCAAAGGTGTGTAGGTCACACTTTACACTGGCTTAAATACAGTCTTCTTTTTTAAGTGTAATATACCACAGCTTAGAATGTTTCTTTAAAGGGGAACAGAGTCTGCTCTGCTTTTAAATTTTTTTTGAATGGCTGCATTTTATATTTTGCTTGGCAGGTGTTTAGTACTCTGGCTCTTGTGGGGATGCTCATTCTTCCCCTCAATGCCTTTCCCTGGGTCCTGAATGGAACCCTGGAAGCTAAAGTGTCATTAGACCGTATTCAGCGCTTCCTAACGCTACAGGATCAAGATCTCACCGTCTATTACACTCAAGGTACCTGACCTGTTTCTTAAAGGTTAAAATAGTCCATAGCACAACCCAAAAGTCTGGTGTTATTATATGTTTTTCTCATTGATTGTACTGTTATATCATGGCTCTCTGGAATACTTATTCTGATGCAGGGTTTCTGTTGATGAGCTGATAATTATTTGAAATAATTGACACACACATATAATATTTGTCTACTTGTCATGTGAACATTATCTGATGTTGGAGAACAATGTGTTTTTAAATGACTGAAATAAAGAAAATAACGTAAATTAAATAACCTGAAATGTAAATATAGGTAAAGGGGTTTGATTGGCAAATAAGTTTCGGAATCACTATTCTGATTCATCAGTGTTTTTGTTTTGTTTTCTTATAACTCTTTATGTAGGCAAATTCATATAATTAATAACAGCATTGATGAATAGATTTAATGAATTGATATCTGTCATTTTTTTTCTGCAGTGTGTCCTGAGGACCCTCTGTCTGCGGTTCAGATGGACCAGGCGAGTTTCTCCTGGAAGCAGCCAGTGGATTCAGATTCTGTCAGTGTGCCTGATGACAAGACAGCGGATGGGTCACCACCACCACACAGCTTTTATCTGCATGCACTCAATCTCAGCGTTAAAAGGGTATGTGCTCAAGGAGGAGTAGCTAGGCATTGTGCTTTAGTTGGACCATCAGTAGCTCAAATGTTTCACCTTGATCAATAGAGAGAGAGAGAGAGGAATCTCCCTTTTTTGTTGTTTCTTCAAATATTTTGTTGCAGGTTTGAATAATGCAAAAGTATGATAGTTTGTAAATGTCTTTGCTTTCTGGCTCCAGGGATCTCTGGTGGCTGTGGTGGGAAAAGTTGGTTGTGGGAAAAGTTCTTTGTTGGCTGCCATAACAGGAGAGCTTACCAGGTACTAATTCATATGATTTCTACTGCCCTACAAAGGCAACAGGCAGTAACTTTGGGACATTCAAGTCCTCCTTTATCGTGTGGATAAGTATCTTAAGTCAATTCCGTTGTATTTTCTAGAAAATAATGGGTTGTCTTAACAGTTACTTCCAAAAGCACAGGAGAAACCAAGGCAGAACACCATAACACCAGTTACCGCTCTTTGCCTTTGTTTTAGAAACGCTTAAATTGAGTAATAACTCTGCTATTGTTTAGCCGTTGTTTAGAAGTTACTGTTACCCTTTTACTGTCCATTAAAATGTGCAAAACAGGCCTGTTAAGATGGCTTTGAAATGTAGACATCAAGGTCAAGTAACACAAAAGATTCATTAGACAGATAGATTGCAATCTACTTCATTTAGCTAGCTAGCAGCCTATAGCAAAAATAGGCTACCAAAAACTGCTCCATATAACAAAGCAATTGCAAATCATCCAAAATAAATGCCATGATCAATAGATTTTATACAGGTGTTACTATTATGATTTTGTAAATGGTGATCAGTAACCAAATATTTATAATGTGGAAGTTATTGCCATTTGCCTTGGTGTGACCTCGCTTTTTGCAGACAATACAAAGGGCAGAGTACAGTAACTTCAAAATAGTGGTCAAAAGTCAAGTTTGAGCTCAAGATTTTTTTTCATTTCATATTTTCATTAATAAAACATCTAATTGCCAGTTTTCCAGTGTCATACCTATAATTAATTTGGCTGGACAACTAAAAATCTTTAAGGCATTTTTCTCAGTTCCACACTATAGCAAGTTAAGCTATTTTGCCTTATAAGACAGTCTAGCAATGTGCAAAATAAAATACCAGAACAATATATTTATGAAATATCTCAAAGCAATTTAAATGTAAAGTATATGCACTTCCGTTTACAAGTTTAGAGTCTGTAATATTTTTGTTAATAATTTATATTAACAAAATAATACTTTTGTTTTTGAAAGAAGTCTCTAATACTCACCAAGGGAGCATTTATTTGATCAAAATTACATTAAAAACAGTAATATTGTACGAATTATGATTACAATTTAAAATAACTTTTTCTATTTGAATATATTTTAAAATGTTATTTATTCCTCTGATGCAAAGATGAACTTTCTACATTTTTACTCCAGTCTTCAGTGTCTCATGATCTTTAAGAAATATTTCTAATATACTGATTTGTTGCTCAATAAACACTTATTATTATTATTATTAACAATGTTGAAAACAGTTTTATTTTTGTGGAAATCATGATACTTTTTTCAGGATTAGTTAATAGATAGGATGTTCGAAAGAACCTTTTTTTTCCAAATAGTAATCCTTTGTAAGAATTTCTTTATTGTCATTTTTGTTACATCCTTGCATTTGTTTCCAATATTTATAAATATTGATATTTAAAGCCCTCATTATTTTTGCATTTTCATTTGTTACTTTAATTGGTACCGATATTACACACTTAACATCCTTCATTATTGTGTGGTTTTGTCTCCTGTAGGTGTGGAGGGGAAGTATCTGTTCCGGGAAGAGAACAGGGATTTGGATTGGTCGCCCAGGAGTCATGGATCCAGCATGCAACAGTGAAGGACAACATTCTTTTTGGCAGAGACTTTGACAGCATGTTCTACCAAGCTGTGATTGAGGCCTGTGCCCTTGCTGATGACCTAAATGTGGGTGTATATCCAGCTATCTCTATTTTGCATGCAGTTTTTCTTATGAATTGCTTGTTTGTAATCTATGAAAGTCGTAACTGACACTGAGCTGTGTTATTTTGTTCAGATCTTGCCCGATGGTGATCAACAGAAGTGGAGAGAATGGTGTGACTCTGAGCGGAGGACAGAAAAGCCGCCTCGCTTTGCACGGCTGTTTATATGGTGCAAGGTTTTTTTTTTAAATGTCATATAAGATTGATTGATGCTCTAAAAGCCCCAAACAGAAAGTTCTAACAGATTTGGGCAGAAATATGATGCATGTATTTAATGTGCCTTTCATATTTCAGGATAAAGAAATCTATTTGCTGGATGATCCTTAGCAGCTGTGGATGCTGATGTTGCCCACCATCTCATGGAGAAATGCATCTTGGAATTCTCAAAAACAAGACCAGATTCTTTGTACTCATGGGATAGATTTGTGGACAAGGCAGACGTGGTGGTGCTGATGGAGAATGGGATGATTGTAAAAACAGGTACCAATCGTCACAGGCATGCCCTCTTTGCTATTATTTACTGTCAAAAAACAGGAACTTTGTGAGTGTATTAATGAATTTACTTGAATTTACTAATAAAACTCTCGCTTTGTCTGTTTTTGTGGTTAAGGGACACCAAATGAAGTCCTTTCTTTGGTAAAACCCCCTAAAGACAGCAAGAACAACAGCAATGATAAGGAGAAAGGTACTGATGCTTTCAAATAAAGTGAGCAAACCATTTCCAACTGTGATTATGCAAATAAACCTTCTTCTCAATGCTATAGTCAGAGAGGAAGTGGAGGCCAATGAGCCGGAGCTAGAATCAAGCTAAAGATTTTGGGGAGGAGCAAAAGCAAATGGGAAAGCTGTCCTGGGCTGTGTACTGCTCCTTTTGAGAGCAGTGGGTGGATGCTTGCTGTACTGTTCTGCTCTCCCTTTTCCTAATGCAAGTACTAACAACTGTATCAATATGAGACTTTATGTATTATAAAAGCATCGCTGTAAGATAGTCACTGCACTACTGTACAATCAATGCTTTGATTTGCTTTATACAGCAACCAAAATGTGTCCGACTGGTGGCTCTCTCACTGATTTCACATATGAAGGACAATGCAACTGACCTGGTGTCACTGTCAGCTGATCCACTCTTGACTCTGACTTTCCTGTCTCCTCAGAGACTTATGTGAGTTACACATTTCGTTAAATATTTTTTTCTATATTTTCACTACCATTCAAAGTTTGGTGTCAGTAATATTTTGAAAGAAGCTTCTTCTGCTGCTCACCAAGGCTGCATTTATTTAATAAAAAATACAGTAAAATGGTAAATTGTGAAATATTATTGATGCAGGCAGACGAGCAATGATTGTGTCAGAGATCAAATTTTGAGTAAGGAATAACACATTTATTAAATAAAAGGCAACAAATGAATCGAGTAAATATTAGATGATTATTATGTAATAGTAATATAGTACAATGTTATTAAACATTTTATATGCTGAGCTTATTTAACAGAAAGAGACTATGGAAAGTACTTTTTAACCCTTTAAACCTGAAGTGTATAACCATGTGAATTAACCATTTTGATAAACTCTTAACGAGTGCTGAGTCGTCCTCTAAACCGCAGTGTACCGCCGGCTATAACTAGCTACGAAATAAATTAAAAATCATATTTTTGAAAACTGCCTTGATCAACACAAATATGTATCATTTGAAAGCTTAGAGTTTGATTAACTGATTCATTTTTTTGACAGTTTTTGCATGTCAAATAAGACAAATTTCTTTTGAGCAGCAGTTTCTCAGCAGTTTCTCAGCATGAGAATGTCCAAATGTCTTTTTTTCTTTCTTTAAAAATGTAAAACATTTTCTATTGAACAATACCTGCCTTTGTACTCTCCTTGCTATAGTTTTGGAGTTATGAGTCTTTACTTTTGTGTATGTCACTCAGAAAAAATAACTCAAAATATGCCTTTAGGGCTTAAATGGTTAAAATTCTTTGTTCTTCTCTTGTTACCATTTAAGGCTGCACTAACGACAAAATGTTTCCTATCAGGTCTTATTAGGTCACCATGTCCTTGTACGCAATTGTGGTTTTAACACATTTAAGCTTAACATGCAAAAAAAGACACTCAAGGAAATCAATAACATGTACAGGAAAAAATCATGTAACATAAGGCACAAAAGGATCTAGAATTCATAAAGAAACGAAAATGTCAAAATCTTATTTTATGTCTTATAATGTTCTGTTTTAGATAAAAAATGTACAGAAGTGTTGTTTCTGTCTTGTGCTACAGTTGGAACTCATTTAACTTGACTTTGATTGGCTTTTCTCTGTCTACTCCATGACTGATCAGATTTCATGCACCTGACAGCGGTTCAGAGACTTCAGGAAATATAAGCTCTGAGCTGAAGTTTTACATGACGGTGTATGGATCTCTGGCGGCAGCCAACACTGTATTTACAGCTGCCCGTGCGTTTCTCTTCGCGTATGGAGCAATCCGTGCTGCTACTGTCATTCATAAGAGACTTCTGTCTAGTGTACTGAAGGTAATGATCGTTGTCTCTGCATCTCTGATTCGGAGCTGTCACTAAGCCCAGTTGAATAAAAGCAATTGCTAAAATGTGTAAAAAAAAAAAAAAAAAAAAAAGATTTTGCAGGTTTACTTGGTTTAATCTAAATGTAATATTATTATATCTAAGTCATTGAGTTTATTATAATATATTATAATGTTTTTTAAATGTGTGTATTTACATTATTCATTCCCCCCTTCTAGGCCACTATGACGTTTTTTGACACTACACCCTTGGGCCGTATCCTGAATCGATTTTCCTCAGATATTTACTGTGTGGATGACTCTCTCCCCTTTGTCTTAAACATCCTCCTGGCCAATGTGTTTGGGCTGCTTGGGATGCTCGTCATCATGACCTACGGGCTGCCCTGGGTGCTACTTCCTTTGCTTCCTCTGGGGGTTCTTTACTATCAAACACAATGTTTTTATCGTCACTCGTCCCGTGAGCTGAAACGCCTGTGTAGCCTCACTCTCTCTCCAGTTTATTCACACTTCTCTGAAACCCTCAGCGGCCTGTCCACAGTGCGGGCCAGTGGACACACTGCCAGGTATGAAAACTAGCTGCACTTTTTCCTCAAATCATTTAAATTACCTTGAATCAGGGTTTGGTTTTAAAGAAATGTCTGGGTAACTTAATATAAAATGTAATATATATATATAGATACACTGTATATATTTCATAAAGAAAATAGATCTTTTTATCTTTTTAGGACTTTTTTGCATTGTGACATTATTAATTTATGCAAGTAAATGCTACCATTTTACATTTAAATAATGTGTAATTTTGTTAATATTTTGTTGCGTTAAAAAGTGATTTTCACTTGTGAATTACAGCAATTTCTTCTGTAATCTGTAATTTTTTTAATTTGGCTTTGAGGTGAAATATGACCTAGACTTTTACTGACACGGAGATTCACCCCTTACAATGAATACAAATATTTTTCAGTTATTGTTTTTTTTACTAATAATGAAATAAACCTGGTTCTGTGTTATGTGTTCTCTCAATACTAGCTACTAACTAAATAAATTTTCTACTTGATAATATTACACTGAGATGAACGTCGAATACAATTGACTCATAGTGATTGTAATCGTGAATAAAACGTTATTTTTATGTGTTTGAGAGCAGATTTGAGGAGGAGAATGAGAGGCGCGTAGAACAGAATCAGCGATGTCTCTTCAACAGTAATGCTGCCATGCAGTGGCTGGACATTCGGCTGCAGATGATTGGTGTTACTGTAGTAACCGGCATCAGCGTGATCGCTGTGATCCAGCATCAGCTCAAATCCATCGATCCAGGTTAACCTCTTTATGAGATAAGACTATAAATTTACATTTTTGGCATTTAACAGATGCACAGAGTGAATTAAAATGGCTTTAGCTTCATGTCAACAAGGGAAACAAGTGCTACCTTTACAAACAAACAAAAAACACAGTTTGTTTTTATTTCTGTATTTTAATTATTTTTCAAAACATAAAATCTGAAATCAGACACAGACAGATTCACATGTACTTCATTGATCTCCTAATGGACATTTAGGAAACTTTGCTCAACTGCACTATTATCCAATTTCATAAGATCATTGTCCAGTTCAACCATAACGCATTTAAAATGGTTTTAAGATATTGAAATTTGGAGTAATTAAATCTTCTCTTCTGCTGTACTCTGTTCTGTCAGGTCTGGTAGGTCTGTCGCTGTCCTATGCACTATCCATCACCAACCTGCTGTCAGGGCTGATTTTCAGCTTTGCACAAACAGAGATGCAGTTGGTGAGCATTGAGCGTACCGAGGAGTATTCCACTAACATTCCACAGGAGCCTCAACAAGCCAGCATTGAGGTAAGAGGAGGGATCGTCAGCCTAAAAGTGGTTCCCCAAAGTCAACTAAAAATGCAATATTTAATGACTTTTGCCGTCTCAAAATTATTCAACCCCTTCATGGCAAGCATCTTTAGCTGTAATGACCTGCTGCAAACGAGATGTTAATCTTAGCCCATTCCTCATGAGCAATGGCCTCCAGTTGAGTAATATTCTTGGGTTTGCTTGCTGCAACCGCCGCCTTCATATCCCACCAGAGATTTTCTATGACGGGTCGGCAACCTTTTTGTCATAAAGTGCCATTTTTAAGTTTCTGAGTTTATCACTGTGCCATAACCCCACCCTAATAATATGTATAAATGCACATACACATATTTTAAATATTCATAATATAACATAGAAATAGTGCAGAACCTTAAAAAGGTCTACTTTGCTCTCGCTGGGAGTGCACGTCTCTAGATCAAAGGCCCGGCTCGGGGATAGTGATGGGAAATATCGACCCGACCACGGGCAGAGAATCTAAAGGCGGAGGAGGCATCTATCTAGGTGAACCAAACAATGGTGTAATGATTCAGTTGACAGTTGACTTTACTTTTTGGAGCATTCTTTTGACTTTGATTAGTTGCATCAGGTGTGCCTGAGACAACACCTGTTTTCCAGATTTGTGCTGTTTGAAGGGATTCTATTCAGGGGGTTGAATAATTTTGAGACTACGGAAGTCAATAAAAGTTGCATTTTCAGTTGTACTTGGGGAAACCACTTGAAACATTTGTTGTTAAACTATTTCAATTACTTTTGTTTGATTTGTTCATTGCAAACAGCTGGAAGTCTGTAAATATTGCCAATAAACCTGATTTGCAATGGGGTTTGAATAATTTAAATTACAACTCTGTGTGTGTGTGTGTGTGTGTGTGTGTGTGTGTGTGTGTGTGTGTGTGTGTGTGTGTGTGTGTGTGTGTGTGTGTGTGTGTGTGTGTGTGTGTGTGTGTGTGTGTGTGTGTGTGTGTGTGTGTGTGTGTGTGTGTGTGTGTGTGTGTGTGTGTATAAACTAGCCACTTTAACGGGTTGAATTCTATATTTAATAAATACTAGAGGTCTTCACGGGTCCAATTAGATCCGAAAACCAGAGGTCTGACCCGTGTACTACGCATAATTTTACTCATTCCTGTAAAATTTGTGCTCACACCCACAGTGCATGCACATAAAGCTGCCTCTCAGCACTAAATTGAGTTTCTTAAAATCCGGACTGCCCGGCCAAAATCCGGACATAAGGCCACCCTAACCACAATTGCATACATACTATTACTAGGCCTACATAATTATTGCATTTTTGTGAAAAGGTTATTCATTTTTGTCACTCACTCATTCATTAATTTCTCTCTTCAACTCATTAACAGAGTGCAGTTTATTTTGTGACAAATTAATCCAAATATTTAATGAATGGTGTTAAAATGTTTTTTTTCCAATGAATTATCACTAGAATTTTCAAATAAAATAATTTTCTGTTGAAAACCAGATTTTTTCCACAAATGTCTTGACCCCCCCCCCCCCCCCCCCCCCCCCCCCAAAAAATAAGTCTGGAAAATGGGGGGGTCGTCTTATATTCGGGTATATACTATATGTATATGGCAGTTTTTACCCATGGTATCAATGTCAAAATTGAGGCCATTGAAAATGCTGAGTGGCTAGTTACTTTGGAAAGCCACTGATGAGCAAAAAAGTTAATGTTAAGCCCTGTAGAGCCTGTATAAAACATTAAACATTTTCAAGTGTATAACACAACCGTAGCCTAAAACTCTACCATCTGCAGGTTCTAGACTCGTGGCCTGAAAAGGGCAGTGTTGAGTTTGCGGGTGCTGTGTTGGCGTACAGGCCAGGTTTGCCCAACGCTCTTGATGGGGTCAGCTTGGAGGTTTTACCAGGGGAGAGGGTCGGCATAGTGGGACGCACAGGTTCGGGAAAATCCTCCTTGTTCCTTGCTATATTCCGCATGGTGGAGCTGAACCAGGGTCAAATACTGCTGGATGGAGTTGACATCAGCTCGGTCAGGCTTGGTAACTTGCGGTAAGTATTGCAATCACTGTTTGTTTGACACCTTTTTATTTTGTTAACCTGCAAAACTAACATTCAATAATTTAGGGTAAGATACATTTTTTTCTGTGAAATATATATATATATATATATATATATATTAGATTCAGCATCGTATTTAATTGATTAAAAGTGACAGTGAAGACATTTTTAATGTTACAAAAGATTTTATTTAAAATAATTCTGTTCTTTTGAACTTTCTATTCATCAAAGAACTCTCAAAAAACAACTTTTCTGATGGTCCTGCCATCACAGGAATAAATTAAAATCGAAAACTGTTATTTTAAATTGAATTTTTTTCCACAATATTACTGTTTTACTGTGTTTTTGATCAAATAAATGCAGCCTTGGTAAGCAAAAGAGACTTTTTTAAAAAAAAAAATCAGACAACAAATATTACCGACCCCAACCCTTTGAAGAAATGTCAAAAATGTGTTTATTTGACACATGTCTAAGAATAGTCCAGAACTGTCAATATTTCTTTTGCATTTTACTTCACAAGTCTTGTCTTAGTTTTATTTATTTTTTTCAAAATCCTAAAAAGTTCCAGATTAAAAATAGATTTTGAACCTCAGATTTTCATTGTTTCAAAGAGGTCTCAGAATTTAAGTCTGTGTTCAAGTAAGTATTTGTTTTGTTTGTTTCGCCCTCTATAGATCAAAGCTGGCCATCATCCCTCAAGATCCCTTCCTCTTCTCCAGCTCAGTGCGAGAGAACCTTGATCCCCATGGCCTTCATCCAGACTTCCGGTTACTAGACGCTCTTGAGCAATGCCACCTGGGAGATGTAGTACAGAGGATTGGTGAGAGTTGATCATCTTTGATTGTTGTGTTCAGCTTGTTCAATTCAAATCCATTTTCTCTGAAAGGATTTATCCAGGACTTGAGAAAATGCTTTTTAGTTTTCATATTAATTCATTCATCATTATTATTTTTGGCAATGTCTGTCTATCCCATTACAGGTGGCCTGGATTCTGGGGTTGGAGAGAGGGGAAAGTGTCTGTCTGTGGGCCAAAGGCAGCTGCTGTGTCTTGCTCGTGCTCTACTCACAGAAGCTAATGTATAAAACTAATGTATAAAGAACTTCAAACAAATATCTGTTTTTCCCTCTTATATTAATTATGTACTTTTATGGTATAGATTTTATGCATTGATGAGGCCACAGCAAGTGTCGACCAAAAGACTGACATGCTTCTACAAAAAACCATCAGAGAAAAATTCAAGGATAAAACCGTTCTTACCATCGCCCACAGGTCACAAACTGCTTTTATACTTGATTTATACTTGAGTGTTTAATTTTTTTTTTTGATACTGTTGTTTTATTTAATAAAAAAGAAAGGGAAAAGATCCCTTTATCAAACTTTTCTTTAGTAATGCGGAACTGATTTTCAGTTGAAAATGTCTAAACGCAGTCACACCCAGTTTAGTGAGCCATTTATTAAATCAAAACTGACAAGACATTTGTCATGTTCACATTGTGAAAAGTATATTGTATAAGTATAACTCTTTTATGATCGTTAATTATCTCTGTTAACCTTTGTTAACAGCCACATTTATAAAATACTAGCAGGTATTTTTAGGTAATGTTAACATGCTAGTTGTTTAAGTGAATCTGCTACAGAAAATGGCTAGTTCATCACTGCTTTAAGAAGTTGTTAAAGTCACATTGAAGTTAATTTAGTTTTTAGGGTGTCTTGTTGTCTGATTGATAGCACTCAAAAATTAAAACCTTTTCTATCTACTTTTTTAAATATCATGTTTATGTAAAACATCTGTCAAGAACATTTCTCTTGCCAAACAACCCAACCTGGTCTTTCTTATCCCACAGGCTGAATACAATCATGGACTCCGACAGAGTACTGGTGATGCATGCTGGGAAGGTGGTGGAGTTTGACAGCCCTGCTGCTCTGTGCCAAAGAGAGGACTCTTTTTTCCAGAAACTCTTACGTGGAGGGGAAGAGCAAGTTTAAAATACTGTATTTCAGAACAGAATGTTGTTGGAGTCTGATGAATGGACATGCAGTTTATATCATGTTGTGCCATGTAGAACAGTGTAAAACTCAGGGAAAAATGTTTGTTTCATAAATGGTCAAATTTTTAAGAATTAAAATGTAAGTCTGTTTTAGAAGTAAATGTTTTTAAGTTATTTGTCTGTTTCAGGTTTGTGTTTTTTTGGAAAAGAGGAACTAAAGTAATTTTTCCCTTTTCGAACAGGTAAAACACTTGTATTCTAATATTATTTCTGTGGTTTGAACGCATTACCTCTGTGGAAGAATTGACTATGCATAATTGGTTTCATTAGAGGTGTGAATGTATAACCACATCTCCACCTAGACAACCTGGGTGAAAGTGAGTACACCTTGTACAGGTGTGTGTTTCCCAACACATATGAGTCATATGGGAGTACATGTATGCATAGTTTAGTCTTTTCAACCATTTCTTTTGAGTTCCTCCCAGCGATCTAGAATTAGGGAGAGGTTTGTTATTGTTATGTCACCCTGCCTCCAATGCAGAACAGGCAGTGATGCTGAAGCTTTATGAGGTATGCGTTCGCCAGATTGAGGTTAAACCAGTTTGTCCACTCTTGAAGTGTATTACTTGCTGCAATGAGAATTCCATAAACAGTAGGAAGAGAACAGAGGTAAACACGGTCTTGTCCTGTGGAAACTCTTCAGCGTGGCACATTATCACTGCTGATATTGAACAAGGATTTAAAAGCTCATGGGATACAAGGTAAGGCTTTTCTTTGTTGTTAAAGTTTACAGCAGTACTTTTGACTTCACTGTTTTTGCGTAAAACAGTCTGTATAGTACTGAAAATTAAGTGTGAATGTATAGTAAGTGCAGCAGTTTCTGTTATGAATGACTATGCAGCACTTGCACAAGTTATGCTGATTTAATCTTGTTTTTACTGTAATTTACAAATGGGTTGATGTATTTATATTGCAAATTGCATAAAACGAGGAAAATTGCACAGGGTTGGTTACATGGCAGTTATATTATGTTGTGACTGAGTGAAAGTACTTTACCATTATTTCTTTGGGGACCACTTTATCAACAAATTGCTACTGACTGTACTGTACCTTATATTGAAAATAATGCTTCTGAAGCACATTTCCCGATCCTGTATATTTAATTTGTGATTACTATAAATGTGCATAGTAATTAGATCATATAGTCTATATAGTAGTTAGTAATTGGATTGTTTTTGGAGCCAGTTTCATTGAAGTAATGAAATCTTTATTTAAAATGGTTATCAAAATATGTATCCTTACAGATGATCATGGAAGCACCTGCTACCTCTTCGATTACACCTGTTTAAAACCAAGGGTGTGGTTAAAGAAGGTTAGGTCTGTTCATATTTTCCTTTTATCTGGCTTAACCTGTTCTTAACGCCCTCTTGTTACACTATCCCTGAACAATTTGTTGAATACCTCACAGTTTCGTCTATCTGTTTAATCTGCCTGTGGGAAAAACGCAGACAATTGCATTAATGTGTTTCAGGATTAATTGTGCACCAAGATAAATGTCCTTGTGCCAATTGGCAAACTCTAATGTAAATTTAAATTAAGTTTGCTCAGTCTTGTTTCATTCTGACAAGGTGTGCTGCTTTTCATTTACTGATTACCCATTTGTTCATAATTCATATGTTCTATTCTGTCATTGCATTATGACCAGTCATTAACCATTACATTTGTGCAATAATAATTAGCACTGGAACTTGGGTGTCTTGTTGCTGCTGAATCATTTCTTTTGCATTTACAGGTTTGAGTTTTGGAGGCTTTTCTTCACTGTGAATGTTTACAAGTGAAATGGTATGTTATCACATTTTTTATCCCATCATCTAAACTATATTTTATGCATTTTGTGTGATCTATCAAATATATTTTAAATCCTTGTGTAATTTGTTATTTTTTTTTATTTTACATGCATTTAATTTCATGAAATTTTGAGGGGGACAATACACCATAATAGTATATTGTAATTTGCAGGCTCTTCATCGAAGAAGCCTTTCTGACAGCCTGCTGTCTGAAGATGATAATGTCTCTGGAGAGAGATTGGAGTACTCAGACCTGGACTTTCTAGAAGGTACAGCATTGTTTGATTATGAATTTTGTACATCAATGCATATTTTTTAAGCGTCATTCTTTTACAAAACACTTGTACTGTGAATAAATCTGCTTTTGCCATGAACCTTAATATGGTGAAAATATAAGGATAAAATAGATTACATTTCCATTTCAGATAATGAAATTGTGGGTGCCAGTGGTCAGTTTGATCTAAAGAGGAATAAACAAAAGAAAAATGAAGTTGTGGACATTTTGAAGTTGATTGATAATGACAGGGAGGTGACCAAGCATGGTTTGAAATCCAGCAAGA
This sequence comes from Chrosomus eos, assembly GCA_036326025.1. Lineage (NCBI taxonomy): Eukaryota > Metazoa > Chordata > Actinopteri > Cypriniformes > Leuciscidae > Chrosomus > Chrosomus eos. Next base: position 20,666,636 of record CM070839.1, on the reverse strand, counting down.
GCTTGGAAAGTCTGGATGTCAAAGCTCCAAATGAGGTCTGTGGACATTGCATTCACAATTTTTTGCAACCCTAAATCATAAATCATCATGATTTGTTCTGATTACAATGTTTCAATAGGTGTGGAAAGATTCATATGACAAGCTCTACAATACTAAAGTCAAGAAATACATGAAAGGAAACAAAGCTGCTAAGGAATACAGACATGGCACACACAATGGTCCAGCGACAGCCCAAACAGACTGCAAAGGCAGGATAAACGTTGCAGCTTTACTTGAGAATGCAGATCGGAAGTGTCTCACTCCATATGAAACAGAACCTGACGAGAAAGTGGATCATGAATGGCCTATTATCCATTATGGTACCAATGATTCTACAGGTGAATACAACTCAGACATGTTACTACAAGGATCTGAGCTAATGAGAGGTGCAAAAATCAAAGGCAACATTGCAAGTGATGTTTCATCACATCAGTCCAAAATGAACTTACCCGATGTTGGAAGTAAAATCAACCTACGAGGTCAAACACATACAGATTCAAACATAAATGTTGGTATTAGTACGCCAGATTCAAATCTTACACTGCCAAATACCCAAGGATCTCCAGTAATGCACCTCACAAAAGGTCATTTCAAAAGCCCAAATGCATTGCTTAATTCTTCTGATATGAATATGGATATGGATGTACCATCAATTAATGTTAAGAAGTCAAAATTTAAAATGGCAAGGTTTAGCCTGTCTGGAAACAAGAAAACAGACATCAATTATGATGCAAGTATGAAGGGGTCAAAATTAGCATCATCATCCCCTGAAGTAGCTGCAGGTCTTAATGGTTCTTCTGATATACAAATTGATGGACCAAAAGCTGATTTCAAAGGTCTGAAAACAGACCTTCCAGACATAGACATGAATTCTGGAAAACTAAAAACACCCACTTTCAGCATGCCAGATTTTGATTGGTCAGGACACAAAATTAAGACACCTGACTATGATCTGAAGACCCCTGAAATGGATCTATCAGCTCCAAATTTCAAGAAATCCAATCATGACATGAATGCACCTGACCTCAACATAAATGTCCCTTCAGGTAAACTAAAGCTGCCAAAATTTGACATCTCTGGAAGCAAGACAGTAGGACCTGATCTTAAAATCAAATCTCCAGACCTGAATCTCAACAGCCCCCAAATTAATGGAGGAATCAATAACCTAGACATGGACCTGAATCTGCCTCAATCTGATTTGAAAGGCCCAAACCTAGATATCAAATCACCCGATATTGATGTTAATGGCCCTTCAGGAAAGTTTAATATGCCAAAGTTAAAGATGCCCAGTTTTGGCCTTTCAGGTTTGAAAGGGCCACGTATGAATGTGGATGCCGACATTGATAAGCCTGACCTTAATCTGAGTGCATCAACTCCTACACTAAAAGCAGGAATAAATGCTCCTGACAGTGACATTTATAGACCTAATTCTGATTTCAAAGGTCTGAAAACAGACCTTACACTACCTGACATGGACATGCCATCTGGAAAAATGAAAATGCCTACTTTCAAGATGCCTGATTTTGGACTCTCAGGACCCAAAATAAAGATGCCTGACTATGATCTGAAGACCCCTGAAATAGATTTGTCAGCCCCAAAGTTTAAGGCAGACTTTGATTCTCCTGACGTCAACATTAAAGGCTATAAGACAGATATCACAGTACCTGATACGAATGTTGATTTCCCTAAAGGTCAAATTAAAGGACCTAATTTAAAGACACCCAGTCTTGACATGAATGCACATGACCTTGACATAGATTTCCCTTCAGGTAAACTAAAGCTGCCAAAATTTGGCATGTCTGGAAGCAAGACAGTAGGACCTGATCTTAAAATCAAATCTCCAGACCTGAATCTCAAAAGCCCCCAAATTAAGGGAGGAATCAACACCCCAAACATGGATCTGAATCTGCCTCAATCTGATTTGAAAGGCCCAGACCTAGATCTCAAATCACCTGATATTGATGTTAATGGCCCTTCAGGAAAATTGAATATGCCAAAATTAAAGATGCCCCGTTTTAACCTGTCAGGTTTGAAAGGACCACATATGAATCTGGATGCTGACATTGATCAGCCTGACCTTAATCTGAATGCATCAACTCCCAAACTAAATGCAGGGATAAATAGTCCTGACATTGACATCCATGGACCTAATGCTGATTTCAAAAGTCCAACAACAGACCTTACACTACCTGACATTCCATCTGGAAAAATGAAAATGCCCACTTTTGAGATGCCTGATTTTGGTCTCTCAGGACCCAATATGAAGACACCTGACTATGATTTGAAGACCCCTGAAATAGATTTGTCAGCTCCAAAGTTTAAAGCAGACCTTGATTCCCCAGACATCAACATTGGTGGTCATAAGCCAGATATCACAACACCTGATCTGAATGTTGATTTCCCTAAAGGTAAAATTAAAGGACCAAATTTCAAGAAACCCAATATTGACATGAATGCACCTCGCATTGACAAGCCTTCTGGAAAAATGAAAATGCCCACTTTAAAGATGCCTAAGTTTGGTGCTTCAGGACCAAAAATAAAGACACCTGACTATGATCTAAAGACCCCTGAAATAGATTTGTCAGCTCCAAAGTTTAAGGCAGACTTTGATTCCCCAGACATCAACATTGGTGGTCATAAGCCAGATATCACAACACCTGATCTGAATGTTGATTTCCCTACAGGTAAAATTAAAGGCCCAAATTTCAAGAAACCCAATCTTGACATGAATGCACCTGATCTCAACATAAATTCCCCTTCAGGTAAACTGAAGTTTCCCAAATTTGGCTTCTCAAGTGGCAAACCAAAAGGCCCAGATCTTAAAATCAAATCTCCGGACCTGAATCTCAAAAGCCCCAAAATTAAGGGAGGAATGGATACACCAGACATGGATCTGGCTCTGCCTCAAACTAATTTTAAAGGCCCGGACTTAGATGTCAAATCACCTGATTTTGATGTTAATAGCCCATCAGGTAAATTTAAAATGCCACATCTAAATATGCCCAGTTTTGGCATGTCAGGTTTGAAAGGGCCACACATGAATGTGGATGGTGACATTGATCAGCCTGACCTTAATCTGAGTGCATCAACTCCCAAACTAAAAGCAGGAATAAATGGTCCTGATATTGATGTACATGGACCTAATGTAGACTCAGAGGTCCAAATACAGATCTTACACTTCCAGACATTGACAAGCCATCTGGAAAAATGAAAATGCCGACTTTAAAGATGCCAAAGTTTGGAGTCTCAGGACCAAAAATAAAGACACCTGACTATGATTTGAAGACCCCTGAAATGGATTTGTCAGCTCCAAAGTTTAATGCAGACTTCGATTCCCCAGACATCAACATTAGTGGTGATAAGCCAGATATCACAGCACCTGATCTGAATGTTGATTTCCCTAAAGGTAAAATTAAAGGACCAAATTTCAAGAAACCCAATCTTGACATGAATGCACCTCGCATTGACAAGCCTTCTGGAAAAATGAAAATGCCCACTTTAAAGATGCCTAAGTTTGGTGCCTCAGGACCAAAAATAAAGACTCCTGACTATGATCTAAAGACCCCTGAGATGGATTTGTCAACTCCAAAGTTTAAGGCAGACTTTGATTCTCCAGACATCAACATTGGTGGCCATAAGCCAGATATCACTACACCCGATCTGAATGTTGATTTCCCAAAAGGTAAAATTAAAGGCCCAAATTTCAAGAAACCCAATCTTGACATGAATGCACCTGATCTCAACATAAATTCCCCTTCAGGTAAACTGAAGTTTCCCAAGTTTGGATTTTCAAGTGGCAAACCAAAAGGCCCAGATCTTAAAATCAAATCTCCGGACCTGAATCTCAAAAGCCCCAAAATTAAGGGAGGAATGGATACACCAGACATGGATCTGACTCTGCCTCAAACTAATTTTAAAGGCCCGAACTTAGATGTCAAATCACCTGATTTTGATGTTAATAGCCCATCAGGTAAATTTAAAATGCCAAACCTAAATATGCCCAGTTTTGGCATGTCAGGTTTGAAAGGGCCACACATGAATGTGGATGCTGACATTGATCAGCCTGACCTTAATCTGAGTGCATCAACTCCCAAACTAAAAGCAGGAATAAATGGTCCTGATATTGATGTACATGGACCTAATGTAGATCTCAGAGGTCCAAATACAGATCTGACACTTCCAGACATTGACAAGCCTTCTGGAAAAATGAAAATGCCACTTTAAAGATGCCTAAGTTTGGTGCCTCAGGACCAAAAATAAAGACACCTGACTATGATTTGAAGACCCCTGACATGGATTTGTCAGCTCCAAAGTTTAAGGCAGACTTTGATTCTCCAGACATCAACATTGGTGGTCATAAGCCAGATATCACAACACCCGATATGAATGTTGATTTCCCTAAAGGTAAAATTAAAGGACCAAATTTCAAGAAACCCAATCTTGACATGAATGCCACCTCGCATTGACAAGCCTTCTGGAAAAATGAAAATGCCCACTTTAAAGATGCCTAAGTTTGGTGCCTCAGGACCAAAAATAAAGACACCTGAATATGATTTGAAGACCCCTGACATGGATTTGTCAGCTCCAAAGTTTAAGGCAGACTTTGATTCTCCAGACATCAACATTGGTGGTCATAAGCCAGATATCACAACACCCGATATGAATGTTGATTTCCCTAAAGGTAAAATTAAAGGCCCAAATTTCAAGAAACCCAATCTTGACATGAATGCACCTGATCTCAACATAAATTCCCCTTCAGGTAAACTGAAGTTTCCCAAATTTGGCTTCTCAAGTGGCAAACCAAAAGGTCCAGATCTTAAAATCAAATCTCCAGACCTGAATCTCGAAAGCCCCAAAATTAAGGGAGGAATCGATACACCAGACATGGATCTGACTCTGCCTCAAACTGATTTTAAAACCCCGAACTTAGATCTCAAATCACCTGATTTTGAGGTTAATGGCCCATCAGGGAAATTTAAAATGCCAAACCTAAATATGCCCAGTTTTGGCATGTCAGGTTTGAAAGGGCCAAACATGAATGTGGATGGTGACATTGATCAGCCTGACCTGAATATGAGTGCATCAACTCCCAAACTAAAAGCAGGAATAAATGGTCCTGATATTGATGTACATGGACCAAATGTAGATCTCAGAGGTCCAAATACAGATCTTACACTTCCAGACATTGACAAGCCTTCTGGAAAAATGAAAATGCCCACTTTAAAGATGCCAAAGTTTGGAGTCTCAGGACCAAAAATAAAGACACCTGACTATGATTTGAAGACCCCTGAGATGGATTTGTCAACTCCAAAGTTTAAGGCAGACTTTGATTCTCCAGACATCAACATTGGTGGTCATAAGCCAGATATCACAGCACCTGATCTAAATGTTGATTTCCCTAAAGGTAAAATAAAAGGACCAAATTTCAAGAAACCAAATCTTGACATGAATGCACCTGATCTCAACATAAATTCCCCTTCAGGTAAACTGAAGTTTCCCAAATTTGGCTTCTCAAGTGGCAAACCAAAAGGCCCAGATCTTAAAATTAAATCTCCAGACCTGAATCTCAAAAGCCCAAAAATTAAGGGAGGAATCGATGCACCAGACATGGATCTGACTCTGCCTCAAACTGATTTTAAAAGCCCGAACTTAGATATCAAATCCCCTGATTTTGATGTTAATGGCCCATCAGGTAAATTTAATATGCCAAAGTTAAAGATGCCCAGTTTTGGCCTTTCAGGTTTGAAAGGGCCAGACATGAATGTGGATGCTGACATTGATCAGCCTGACCTTAATCTGAGTACATCAACTCCCAAACTAAAAACAGGAATAAATGGTCCTGATATTGATGTACATGGACCTAATGTAGATCTCAGAGGTCCAAATACAGATCTTACACTTCCAGACATTGGCAAGCCTTCTGGAAAAATGAAAATGCCCACTTTAAAGATGCCAAAGTTTGGAGTCTCAGGACCAAAAATAAAGACACCTGACTATGATTTGAAGACCCCTGAAATGGATTTGTCAGCTCCAAAGTTTAATGCAGACTTTGATTCACCAGATATCAACATCAGAGGTCATAAGCCAGATTTCACAGCCCAAGACATGGATGTCAATGTTCCTAAAGGTATATTTAAAGGACCAAATTTTAACAAACCCAATCTTGACATGAATGCACCTGAGAAAACAGGGAAACTGAAGCTGCCAAATATCGGCTTCTCAGGTAGCAAACCAAAAGGGCCTAATTTTAACATCAAATCTCCAGACCTGAATATTAAAAGCCCCAATATTAAGGGAGGAATCGATATCCCAGACATGGATCTGACTCTGCCTCAAGCTGATTTAAAAGGCCCAAACCTAGATATCAAATCACCTGATATGGATTTTAATGGTCCTTCAGGTAAATTGAATATGCCAAAGTTTAAGATGCCCAGTTTTGGCCTGTCAGGTTCGAAAGGGCCACATATGGATATGGAGGCTGACGTTGATCCCACCAACCTTAATCTGAGTGCATCAACTCCCAAATTAAATGCAGGGTTAAATGGTCCTGATATGGATGTACATAGACCTAAACTTGATTTCAAGGGTCCAAACACCAACCTTGCACTTCCAGACATGGACATGCCATCTGGAAAACTGAAAATGCCCACTTTCAAGATACCTGATGTTGGTTTCTCCGGACCTAAAATCAAGACACCGGACTATGATCTGAAGACCTCTAAAACGGATCTGTCAGCTCCAAAGTTTAAGGCAGACTTTGATTCGCCAGATATGAACATTAGAAGTCATAAACCAGATATTACATCCCCAGACATGAATGTTGATTTTCCTAAAGGTAAAATGAATGGACCAAATTTCAAGAAACCCAATCTTGATTTAAATACTCCAGACTTTGACATCGATGCACCTTCAGGTAAATTGAACATGCCAAAGTTAAAGATGCCCAGTTTTGGCTTGCCAGGTTTGAAAGAGCCACATATGAATGTGGATGCTGACATTGATCAGCCAGACCTTAATCTGAGCACATCAGCTCCCAGACTAAAGGGTGGGATTAATCGTCCTGATATTGACATTTATGGACCTAATGCTGATCTTAAAGGTCCAATAACTGATCTTACACTTCCAGACATGCACATGCCATCTGGTAAAATGAGGATGCCAACTTTAAAGATGCCTGATATTGGTTTCTCAGGACCCAAAATAAAGACACCTGATTATGATCTTAAGACCCCTAAAATGGATCTCTCAGCGCCAAAGATTAAAACTGATTTTGATTCCCCAGACTTCAATATTAGAGGTCATAAGCCTGATATCACAGCCCCAGATATGAGTGTTGATTTCCCTAAAGGTAAAATTAAAGGACCAAATTTCAAGAAACCACATCTTGATGTGAATGCACCGGACTTTGACATTGACGCTCCTCCTGGGAATCTTCAATTCAGCTCTCCAAAGATGAATCCCAAAACCCCCCAAATTAAAGGAGGAACTGATAGCCCTGACTTTCAAGGCCTGGGGCCTGATGTTGATTTTGCTGACTATACGCAAGTACGCACTAACAACTTTGCCATCCCAAGAGGTAAAATGGAGTCAGCCAGAACAAATGATCTTGATATCAGAATACCGTCTCATCAGAAATATGATGACTCAGAATTTAACATGCAGGACCCCTATTTCGACTTGAACAGAGACATTACATTTTCAGATAAAGCCCAGTGGCCTGCATATCAAAAACATTTCTCCGACTCACCTGATTTTACTATGGCTTTACCCACCTCCAAGACCAGAATCTCTGGTGTACCTCCAACATCATCAGTTGTTTACTACAGTGATATGTCTGGGGCACTCAGGTCAAGAGATCATAAAACAAAACCAAACAACTTTGGTATTGATGACAACTGGAGCAATACATCAGTGCCTAAACTTCAAGTTACGAGAAGTAGAGAAAATTTGGCTGTGAGAAATTCAAATATGAGTACCATGCAAAGATCACCCCATATGGGAGATAATGCAGGTTTTAGGAAAACTCATATGGTTCCTGGACGTAATTACACTACTGATGACATATGCTACACTTATAAAGGGATGCCTAGAAGAGATGGATGGGGAAATGGGCAAACTGAACATAGTCGCAGACAGACAATGAGACGTCTGCAAATGCATGCAATGGATCTGGAGGTTCCAGAAAGCACTTTGAAAGGTTCAAAATTTAAGGTTCTTAAACTAAGATAGTAGGAAAATTAAAAGGAAGTATGTGAGAGATAAGAAGGAGCATGTCCTTGGCAATCATACGGGAAGTTGGGTTTTGCAAACTTTACACTGATGAAAAAACCTTATAGATGAGATGTTATATTGGATAACATAAACGTGCACTTATAGATCATTAGCCACTTTATAAAAACATTCCAAATACAGTTTCTAAATCTTTATTTTATTTTAAATTATGTTTTTTATTTATTTTTTTATAATGACAATATTATGTGGAGCTTGCCTGATTAAATATTGTAAATGATAAGCTATATATTTTGTAAAGTATATAAAAATGGTTTTGTCTGGAAAATAGTTTTTTCTGGTGAATGTCTTGTTTCTTGCCATCTTTTTTTAGATCTATATCTCTTTTTTAGCATTGTTATGCTCAGTGATACAGTAAGGACTGGTGGGATTTTTTTGTACAAGGATGTACATAAATAATTTGTAAAATATTCCTTCTAACATTGTTGCTACCTCTTTTGTTGATATACAAAAGTAGCTGTTATAGAATACTTAAGATGTTATGTGATTGAAATAAACATAAAATATATACCCTTTGCTGAAGTGGTTATTTTGAAAAAGTTTACTTAAATTTACATTAAAAATATCAAACCTGGAAATGTTATTAACATTCTTCTAGCCCATTTATTAAAGAACTGACCCAAACAAATCACAAAAGAATCACATTTTAGATCTAGCAATGTACTTATTTACACTAAATTGTGATTGGTCATCTGTCATTTATTTGCATACTGAATTGTGATTGGAATTTTGTTGAACACATTATAATATACACTGTACGGTCAAAACTGTTGCTGCAGCTCACTGTTTTGTCGTAATGACTACTTTAGTTGCGCTTGTATGCATACGGGTTTGAATCCAGCCTGGGTCATATCCCAGTCCTCTTCTCTCTTTTTTCACTGTACACCTCTTACGAGAGATGGATATATTTTTTTTACCTAGCACTTCTAATTGGTGTCTCAGGACAAGTGATGTTAAAATATTTGATAATTGATGGAAATTCATTGATTAAAAGGGTAAAAACTATCACATAGCCTAATATTATGCAATATGTTATTGACCTGTCGAGGCAAACAAATATGAAAATCTATCATTTAGATTTAGATTAGATTACATTCTATATGTATGTTATATTGGGTCTAAATGACGAAATGGAAAGAAAAAAACGACTTTTATTTTTTATATAATTATGTTTATTGAATTTTCATAATACAAATATAACAAGACATCACAAAAAAATACAATAAAATAAAATACAGGAACACCAATAGCTCAGATTTGCTTATAAAACATGACTACACCATAATAAAACAGATTAGAGATTAAAAACAAAACAATAACATATTTCAAAAAGATGCAGAAGAGGACAAAGGTTAAATCTCCAGAGAGTTAAACAATTACAAAATTCCTTGTAGCCTAATATAAAAGGGTGAAGATGAATTTCCAAATAGTCCAGATATGGGGTCCAGACTTCATAAAACTGGCATGTTTTTTTGAAGACGCTCCAAGGGAATCAACTCAAAAATAACCAAATGCCAACCTTTAAGAGATGTAGGTTTATCACGGATTAAGTAAAATGTTTTTTTTTTTTTCTGGCAGCAAAGGATAGAATATTAGCACATAAAACAATGCGTCCATTAGAGCCTATGAAAAAACTACTTTTATAGCTTCAAAATTAAAATCTCTAGGGATTTTGCCATTAAATTCAAGTTATTAAAAGTTATTAAAAATACCACATCTAAGTTCTAGTAGTAGTTACCATAAATAAATAAAACAAAAGTACAAAGTGATTTAGCGACGTTTATTATGGTTTTAAATCAGTACACCAAGTTAATAATAAACTACCTTTGCGTTTTGGCAGATTCGTACCATTTCAGGGTTACGCAAGGGAAAGAGGTCATAATACGGTAGTTACAGGTCTTGCTTTCCGGATGCAATCGGATTTTTTCGGCCTCTTGCCTCCATTTTGTACCGACTGACTCCGGGATTTCCGGGATTTCGTAGAACTGGGTTCGCTGAAGTCCAGCGGTCCGCCGTTGAACAATATCGCCCTCGATCATTGGCCAGCAATGTTAATAGCAACAAGCGACCCGGTTTCGTGAATCTTTGACTTTCGGGCTTTCATTTCACACTGTGAACTGTTTGGAATAAGTTTGCAGAGTTGGCATTAACCAGCCTTCAGAATGACAGCGACCACCGTAAACTCTCGCTCGACTAGTTACTTAGTTAACAGTTTTATTCGGTGCCGATCAGACAGCGGATCATCGGCGAAAGATCACCCAGTTACTGTTTAACATTCATGTTGTTTTTGCCAAGATCACACACCGCAAGCGACAGGTAAGCTTTGCCAACGTCTTTATAGCCGGAAGAGCTGTGAACGTATCAAGTTAACCTAGGCTATTGTATTTGTTATTGTTATGACATGTTATAATGGATAACTTACACAAGTTTATTTAGCGCTAAGTTTGTGCATATAGGCTACGGTTTTACTGGTGTTGTTTTTATTAATCAACGAGTCGTTCAGAGTCAGACAGGTTTTGTGAACAGGTTCAAACGAATCATTGAAATTAGTCTTTTTAAAAGAAACTTTTGTTTACAATCTCCATAATTTGTGTTGTTCACAACATCGTTAGTCGCTCAAATGTTTTGGTTTTGCCCAATACAAGTGGTTAAACCTGTATCACGACTGTTAAGGATCCTGTACGGGATGACAGGTATGGTAAGGTCGTGTGCACACGCACAGTTTAAATATTAGTTGACTCAGATCATTAATGTTAACCAACACGTAATTTTCACAATCTGGTTTGACCTCCTACATTATTCTTTTCCTTCTTTTTGCTCTGAATTTTTTTTAAATCTATAAACACCTGTCTGGCATGACACCAGTTTATGATACTGATCTTAAATAGTAAACTATGCTTCAAATATGGTGTCTTTATCTGTATTAGCCTAAGTTAACTTACATGCTTAGAGACATCGTCTTTTAGAGTGCCACACTAAATTAACCATGTAAAGCCTAACATATGAAATATATCTAATAATAGTCTTTTAAACGAATCTCTAGTCAAAACCTAAAACAAATTAAAATAAAATACAATTGAATATGCTTTTGGTATTTTAATAATTTTTATAGCTTGTTATAGGCTAATGTAAATCTTTATAACAGTATAACGGACTACTTGCATAAAATGCATATAAATATCAGTTGTCACTCTATATCTCCCAATAAATATCGTATTTAAATTCTTTATGATCAAAGCTCTGTAGTTTTTAATTATTGGGGGGCAAAACATATAGGCTGATGCAATTGCAATACAATAACGATTGAGAGATGTTCAAATAAACATTCCTCGAAAGCCTTTGTCTCTCACATTTAACAATTTTTTTTCTGAAAAATTATGAACAATCAAGTAAAGTGCTTCAGTCCAGTAAATGTTCATTTTGAAATATATTCTTACATTTACATTATAAAAATCATTAAAGATTTCACAGGAAAAAGACATCCACAATCTGAAGGAGGAATTATACTAGAAGGCCTTTTACTCGCTAAAAAAAGTATAGATCAGAGGACAGAAGGTAGATTATGTTTTTCATCATTTTGAGGCTTAATTTAGAGGAATAAATGACAGCCTTCTTTGACACCAGGCATTGTTTGCATTGTTTTTGTGGTATTGATGTTGATCTTGCAGTCCTGATCAAATTTAGTCAGCTGTCAGTTTGAGCGCAGAAATTTTAAAGATAAAGCTCCTACTTCCTTACACGTTTCACGTCTACTTTTATGAGTATCATTAATCACAAACATTTTCTTGCAACAGCTTGGTGTAATAAACAAGGCCTCTGACAGATTTGGTATGGCTGATTAGAGAGAGAAACTCGCCTGCCTCTTTTTCCCTGTTATGTGAAGAATGCTGAACTTATTTTTCTAGATTGACTATGTTTTGTGGTGTATTTAATGCTTTTAATGTATTTAAAATTTTAATAGGTTGTGTCTTGTAAGATGAAACTCTCAGGTTGTATTTACCACATTTTTGGCAGTTTGCCGCCTTCTCTTTGTAGATACTGTGTATTTGTTTGCCTCTACAGGTTTGCATAGTTAGTAGAGGCTGGATTATTTCTTTATTGTAGTATCCCTATGTTGTCGATCACATGTAGATTTCAGGAATCAACCCATATGCAATATTTGTTTATTGTTAGTTTTGTGTGCTACCTTGTGTGCTTCATTCATGTTCATAGACAAGGCCATGATGAAATAGAGCAGTGACAGGCGTTTCAATTACAGTGTGTAGCCTAATAGCTTGAATGTAAATAAGATGAGCCATTCAGGTCATAAGCATACAGGTTTTATTCAGTGTTTGCCACAATCCTCATGCTTCACCCATTTTCACACTCTCGCTTCCATTAGTCGTTGTGTGAGTGCAGATCCTGCTTAGCGACATTCCGGTTAGTCCTGCTGCAGCTTTGTATCACTCCACTTCAACTTCTGACTGAACTGGGAAAGTTTCTGGAGTTCCATACTGGAAGGAAGATTAGTGGGGGAGAAAGATACATTTTTTATTTAGTTGTTTTATTCTATATTATTAACTTTCTATAGTTTGCTGCCCACTGCTGAGTAGATCCTGGAAGTTTCAGGTGGTTTGAGAGGTACCGTGACGCTACGTTGATAACAATGAATGTCACTATGATGAGTCATGTTTTTAACTTTTAAGGGATTATTTATTTTAGCGACAACCATTTTTTAAAATTAATCTTTTCTATATGATGTCTGATGGCTGAAATTCTTTCACCTTGCAGAGTTTTTGTGAGGATACCGAGTGCAGAAGATTGAGGTGACTTGACGTCTCCCAAACTTCACCAGGATGCCGATTCCTCCCCCTCCCCCTCCGCCTGGACCTCCACCACCCCCCTCCTTTACCCAGGTCAGTGTAAAGCAAAGAGCGGGTGTCAGGCGAATGCAGCAGGTTTTTTTTTTTTTTTTTTTTTCGCAGATTTTAAAGCCGTCTCTCCTTACTTAATTGAGTTATTTTTTTTGCTGCTTATTGCACTTAAAGGATTAGTTCACTTTTAAAAAACTTTTGCTGATAATTTACTCAACCCCATGTCATCCAAGATGTCCATGTCTTTCTTTCTTCAGTCGAAAAGAAATTAAGGTTTTTGATTAAAATATTCCAGGATTTTTCTCCATATAATGGAATTCAATAGGACCCAAACGGTTCAAGGTCCAAATGACTTTTGAGAAAAATCCTGTAATGTTTTCATCAAAACCCTTAATTTCTTTTCAACTGAAGAAAGAAAGACATGGACATCTTGGATGACATGGGGTTGAGTAAATTATCAGCAAAAGTTTTTTTAAAAAGTGAACTAATCCTTTAAAGGGCACCTATTATGGCATTTAAAATGTTCCTAATATTGTTCTGGGAGTCCCAACTACAGTTTTACATGCATGCAATGACAAAAAACACTTTTGTTGTCTTATAATATGCATTTATTTTTACCTGATTTGCTCACCGACTCCCAAATGATTCGTTCAACGACTCATTTTTCCAAACCCTTCCTTTGCGTGACGCTAATCTGCGGTGATTGGTCAGATGACCCAATCAGTTATTGTTTGCGTTACGCATAAACATATTGATAAAGCAATGCAGTACTACAAGGTATTGCTCTATTCTTTATGACAACTCCAATAACAATGACAAACATTTCACATATTTCAGATGTGAAATCTGAACCTAGAAGCTGCGCTGAGCGTAACTTACACAACACACACACATATTTATTGAGCATGCTACAAAACCCATAAAAGCAACAACTATTAATAATACTTACAGGTTGTGATTCGGAGGAGGAAGCTGATCCAAATAAACGTGGTACTGAACCTTCCTTCAGTATTAACTGGCTCGCGAATCCACACGTGAAAGCATTTATGTTTGTAAAGGAATCGTCATTAAAATGACGCGAAGGTTCGGCTATACTTGTGTGGTAGAGTTGTAAATATAAACTCTAGCCACTGATTCTTCACATGCTCGTCCCTGTGCAGTGGAAAAAAAGTTCGCTCTTGATTCGCACTTCAGAACACAGCGTCTCGTCGCCATGATGTTTTCAAGTTTCACTGGCGTCTAGTACGAGCGCAATGAGTGGGCGTATCTTATTCTAATAACTTGTCAAGTTGACGTCATCTAGATAGAGAAAAAGCATCGTTCGTCTATGATTTGTATCAGCGACTCAGAATCGACTCTTACTTTTGAGAGACAATAACTTTGTATACGGTGAACTTTCATATTTAAAACTTTGCAGGATCTTTTCGTTCACTTAGATCTATGTTACACACTACATGAAAGGTAATTTTCAAAATTCCATAATAGGTGCCCTTTTAACAGTCAAATACAAATAAAATAAGTGCTGAGTATTTAGGTAAACACAGTTATTTTAAGTGATTGTAAACAGTTGAGGAATTAAACGCATGTGTTACAGTATAATAGATCCAGTTGTCAGGTCTTAAAGTGACAGCAGCCTAATACACTGGCTGCCAAATAATGAGATAATATAAAAAATATCTATATGGCAGTTTTTACCCATGGTATCGATGTCAAAATTACACTTTTTTTTTTTTTACTTTTTTGCTCGCCAGCCACTGTGGCTAGTGGCTTTCCAAAGTTAACCTAGTGGCTGGCGAGCAAAAAAGTTAATGTGAAGCCCTACCTGTGAGAGTAAAAATGTACATTATTAATTCATAAATATCATTAGGTTTAATTCAGAAATGCCATTGTTTTATATATTTATATTTTTTTCAAGGCGATTATTTTACAAAAAAAATAAATAATTTATTATCATTATGTTTTTGGAGTTTGGAGAGTGACACCACACAAGGCTGAAATACCTTTTCATAAAAACCTTTTTCATTATAACCCTTAAATTATTTTATGCCCCACAAAAAAAATATTGTAAAAGAATGAATTTTAATTCAGAAATGACCAACAATGAATTCAAGTCAATTTTAATATATAACATTTAATAAATGAATAGATCTATTTTGCAACATACAAATGTGTTTACGTTCAGGCGAACACCTCAACTCCAAAACTCAATCAAAATGAAGGTAAAGGAAGAGGAGCTCTGCTGTCAGACATCTGCAAAGGCGCCAAGCTGAAGAAGACCGGTCCGGTCAATGACAGAAGTGCACCGATCATTGAAAGTAAATCAGCTTTGTGATTTTATGCTGAAATTACAGTTAATGTTTGACATGACCTGCCTAACAATTCTTTTTTTGTGTGTGCAGAGCCTGGAGGTCGAGGTGGCAGTGGCGGAGGTGGTGGAGGTGGTGGCAGTGGCGGAGGAGGTGGTGGAAGTGGAGGATTTGGAGGTGGTTCTGGGCCGAAGGCTATGGGAGGGTTATTCAGTGGAGGAGTGCCTAAACTACGACCAGTCGGAGGTAAGTTCCCCTTTACACCAAGTACTTCAATGATACGTTATTATTATTATCTCCAACTATTTTTTAATGTGTCTGCACAGACAGCACTGCAGGACGGTCAGCGTTGCGGCCGCCTGGCTCTCGCCCTGCAGTATCTCGTGTTCATAGTCATTCTGAGACGGACAGCTCCAGTCGTGGTGATGGAGGTCGCTCCTCACCTTCTGAACAACCACGAAACCAACGTCCCACCCTGCCAGAAGTCCCCAAACAATCTGCTGCCAGCAGCTCCGCAAAACCCGCCAACTCAGCTCCACCTCCACCCCCGCCATTCAATCGCAGTGGCAACCGCGGACCCTCCGCCCAACAGAGTTCTGGGGCACATAGTCGTGAGAAACCCCTTCCACCACCACCACTTGCAAGCAAGGGACCTCCACCACCTCCATCTTCTGCTCGCGATGGGCCCCCGAAACAGCACCCTGTTTCATCTCGCTCCTCTTCATCTTCTTCCTCTTCTTCAAACGCACCTCCACCTCCTTATCGTCAGCCTCCGTCTGCAAATGGAGACCCTGCCCCGGAGTTGCCGCAGAGGCGAAACTCGCTGAACAAGAGAGGCCATGCCAATGCTAACGTCCGTAGCCAGGCTCCTCCTCCTCCACCGTCTGCCCAGCAGAACAGACGACCCCCACCACCAGTACGCGATCCAGTGGTCCGCAGCACAGGTAAAAAAAAGTTTGTAGCGGTTTAGGTCACCTCAACATTTAGTCTCACTATTGAGTGTCTTCCCAGCAACAATGTATTTGAAAATCTGACAAAAAGATACGACTATGTGATTAACAACTTTAATGAGGAAAATAACTACAATCCCATGAAGCATTTTCAATGACACAATTGAAAAAAAAAATATAGATAAATATATAACTATTGATTTAAAGATGTTGATTATGTAAACAATACATTTTAAAGTTTTAAGAACGTGGGGAGACTTGATAAAGCCATTTGCAGTGCGTCATGGGAGTGGAACAAAAGTTGAAACATTTACCATCAATTAACAACCTTGTAGCTTATAATAGGTCTGTTTATAAGTTACTGTTAAAAACCTATTCCTTTATGGAGAAAATTAATGGGATTTTTACTTTCAGAATCTATGTAGTTCCATAATCCTATAAACACAAATGTGTAATTTGGGTGCAATGTTCACAATGCTTTTTGAACGGACGGACATTGTCACTCTCTAAAAAATTATTTTTAACAATGCACCATCAAAGCACCACACATGTTTTACATTGGTCTTGTACGCTGTGCTCCAAGTCTTCTGAAGCTGTACATTAGCTCTGTGTGAGGAATGAAATGTCACACATGGCTCCTGAAGACTTGGAATATAGCATACAAATCCTATGTAAAGTATATTTTGCTGCTTTTAGAGCTTGACAGTCGTGATGCACCAAAAATGCAGCAAATGATTATTTTTTTCTTTTTCGGTTTCGTGTAAAAGTTTCCGAGTGGCTAGATCAGTGCCAGAAACACTGATGTTTAAAGGCACACTGTGGAACTTTTGGCCACTAGGGCGCGCTCAACCTGTAATTTTCACGTCTAGTGCCCCTAGAGGCCACAAGCGCCGCATCAGCATTGTCGCAAAAGTCAACAAACAGTCAACCGGTCAACCTCCCGTGTCTTTATGTGTGTGCAGACGGCATTTGATTTGTATGTTGGAGAAAGTTAATCGATTCACTACTGACCAAAATAATAATATAAATATAAGATTAATAATATAAATCCTATAAAGAAAACAAATTGAATACGCAAGTAGCATACGCAGAAAACAATGTCTGATCAGGTAAGTCGCATTGACAAGGGTTGCCCAATCCTGCTCCTGCCGATCGTCTGTCCTCCACAGTTCATCTCCAACCCTAATCAAACACACCTGAAGCAAACAATTAACGTCTTCAGGATCTCTTTGCAATGGGTTAGAGATAGGGTTGCCAACTGTCCCGAATTAGCCGGGACGTCCCGATTTTAGCTTTGTGTACTAACTCTTCTAACGTTTCTAACGTTAATGCTACCAGATGAATTGCATACAAATGAAACAAAGCCTGTAGCTAGTTGTTAAGTTGCAGCCCTGTTTCGTTTCAAAATCGGAGGATAAAGTGTCTGCTGAATGCAAATCTTTCCAAATATTTATAAAATTTATATTTGTACTAACATTTAGCTACCAGATTGATAATTCGCTAACTTACTCTACTAGCATTCCTTGTTACATTAAGTTAAATGGAGGACAATATAGAATCAGTAACATGGCCAGGCAGAGAACAAATTTGAAAAAGTAGAGATATTGTGCAAGCAATATATTTTAACTTACTAGTCCAAAAGCATGGTGGCCAGGTCAGCATCGGTCGGGAATCCCTCATCCTCCTTTATCGCACGCCAGCGAGGGAACACTTGACCAATGTTTATCCTCGTCCTTGCTTTTAGTTTATCACTCTCCCTTTTTCTTTTTTTGGTCTCCTCTGACAAAATCTTTGCTTTCTTCCGAGTAGCTGTTGATTCAGCCATGACGACAACATACAGACGCCGGCAATCAAACGCGAGTAGAGCTCTCACGTTAGCAGTTGGGGTGGTGGGGGAAGTGACGTATGCCGTAAAGCGTTCGAATTTTGTAGTTCTTTTTGTGCTCGGGTTCCTACCCGAAACCCGAAGTTACATAGTGCTAGTAAAAGCGATACAGACACCTTCAGGCTTCGGCAGACGTGTCATTCAACCTATTGTAGGTCGATGTACCATCTCAATGGGTTTTGGTAATATATTATAAAGGTTGAAAAGTTCCACAGTGTGCCTTTAATTAGCACATTTAAACTGATTTAGTATCTACGTTATGTGCACAACGTGGAGAAGCTACAAGACGTGTTGACACACTTCACCGTGACCAAAAATGGTACAAAAGAAGCAATATTTAAAATTGGTTCTGCTGAAATATCGAGAGGTGGCTTGTTGCCTCTTGAACTTTACTACATCTGGTTTAATTCATAACCTGAGAAAACGACACGCTGAACAGTGTACTGAGTTCAGTTACCTAAAGTTAATTACTGAAACTGAAAACTTCAATTTTGCTAAAAGATCTATTTCGGTGCATCACTACCGTCTGTTTTCATCCCATTTTACTTTTATTCTGTGGTAAAGAGCAGTGTAAATATTCTGCCAAATATCTCCTTTTGTGTTTCACCAAAAATCATACAAGTTAATGATTACAAATGACACAACTTATACCTTTAAATCAAGGATTTACTACAATAAGTCCAGTGAAATGTGGACATCATTTAAAATGACTTGTTCATGCAGCTCCTCAGGTTCCTCCTCCTGCATCTCGTAATGGGGCTCGGGACACACCCCCTCCACCCCCTTACCGTGGCGGGCCACAAACGTCTTCTGAACTCCCTAGTAGAGGAAAGGCCCCTCCTGTCACCTTTACAGGTCGTCAGTCTTCAGGAAACACATCTTTTCCTCCTCCTCCTCCACCTGTCCGGAATGGACATACGTCATCTGCCCCCAAGCAATTTTTTGGTGAGTTCCATCAAACAGATGATGTTATCCTTTTTTGGAACATCAGTTCATGTCATTGTCTTAGTTGCTAATTTGTTTATTTGAAGTCTACTGTACATCAGCACATGGAAAAAAAACCTGCAGGCAAATGTCCTCTCAGTAATTCAAATGCTGCCCTCTCATTTCCTCATTACACCCATCAACAAAGCCTTCTCAGAACACAGAGATGTAATGTCAGATAAGTCGTCCTGAAAAATAAGGTCATCATTTTACCTTACAAAAAAAACACGCTATTAATGTTTTTCATACAGGCTTCCAGTAGACAGCTATATTGCAAATGCAGGGTTTCCTGAACATGGGTTTTCAAATTGCTGGGGATTCGTGAATTGAAATCACTATATGGCTTAGTATGATTATCATTCTTGTGGTTGTAATAAAAATGGTAATGAAACCTTTCCGCACGGGTCAATTTGACCCCCATAAGGAATGAATGGGAGATGGGGGGAAAAGGATTTTTGTTTTGTTTTTTTTCTCTCCCAAAAAACAAACAAATCTGGCACAATCCCCAACACGCATATGCACAAATGAAGGGATGAGACTATAAAATATCCCCAATGCAGAACCCATTCACATACACGCACACATAATAAACATATAATAAAATCAATTTAATTTGTACATTTTCTTTTACAAAAGATATATTCTCTTTATGTCTAAATCTGAATGCATAAAAAGCTAATTGAAGTTTCAAATTGGAGTTTTGTTTCCATATTTCAGTTAATTTGCTCTATGTAGAACTACCATAGAGAAACTATAGGCCCTTGCAGTTCACGAGATCCAGGGGGCGGAGTTAGATCCAGATCGAAGGGGTGGAGATGGGTAGGATTAGGGGTGGGTTTAGGGATCAGGGGGTGGAGATGGGTAGGGTTAGGTTTAGGGATCAGGGGGTGGAGATGGGGAGGGTTAGGTATATTTAAGGTGGGAGGAGTTGGATCTGGATCCAACTCCTCCCCCTGGATTTCGTGTTCTGCAGTGAGGACCATCTCCCCTCTAGTGGCAAAAATCATAAAATGCAGATTACTGTCATTGTATTTCCACTAGAGAGATTGTCATAGACTGTCATTGTATTTCCACTCAGCAGAGATTCTTAATGACTGAATGCCATGAATTATTATCAATGTGTTCACTAGAATTGGAATGGTTTTCTTTTCTTTTTTCACATTAATAATGTACAAAAATATATGGAAGCTTGTTTCCGCCACAGAATAAAACATTTGAAAAGATAAATGCAACTTTTTCTTGCTCAATTGTGTGTTATAAAGTTAGAATTGTGAGATATAAAGTCGGAATTGCGATATATAGTCGCAATTACCTCTTTTATTCTGTGGTGGAAGGAAGATTCCATAAAAATATGCTTATTTTCCAATAAAATGTTAGCTGATTTAGATTTGCTCTGAAAGTTAGCCTGGCAAAGAGCTCATTGAAGTCCATTTCCAATCCGGCGAAATCGCGGCACCAATCAGAAACGTTGGGGTGGGCTTTACACGATGACGACAGCACAGCGACGGTGAAGCAGATTTTGTACATTTACAAAGATGGATTAAAGGTGTGACGTTGTACCGTCATTAGAACTCTATAACCGCCAAAACCATGTTATTAAAATATTTTTTTCACAAACATTTATCATAGAGAATGTTTAAATACTAATATCAGCTTACGAGGAGAACGGAGGCGGAGTTAGTGGTGCTTCTGCTACTGCTGGAGATGATTCGGGAGAGCGCGCGTCCTCGCTGACACGGAGTAAAGCCTGGTTTAAAGCCTGGTTTATACCAAGCGGCAACATTCCAATCTCATAAATGAAGCCTACCCGGAAGTGCGAAAAACTGCAATACATTGAAAATCCGCTAGGGGCAGGTCCCAAAAGTGAGCAAATTTCCATAGACCCCATGTTAAAATGTCCGTTTTCACAGCATAAATTCATGCTTTTACAGGTTGGTCCCATGGACTTTTATTGTATTTTTCTATAGGTACCGAGTGCCTGACAACTGTGAGGGGGGTGAATTTTTTTCTAACTCGTTAGTTTAGATCGTATTTAGATATAAAATGTATGACAAATAAGGGGTGGTTAACTTTGATTGAAGGCTGATAACGGGCTGCGCCGAGTGAAATTTGACGACTCGGCCATGATCTGACACAACACATCACACCACCTCTGTATCCTTTCTGAATATTTGTATTGAAATATCGTACATAAA
This sequence comes from Chrosomus eos, assembly GCA_036326025.1. NCBI lineage: Eukaryota > Metazoa > Chordata > Actinopteri > Cypriniformes > Leuciscidae > Chrosomus > Chrosomus eos. The sequence goes on along the minus strand of CM070839.1, from coordinate 20,645,135 downwards.
ATGGGTTGCTCTGCTATAAACTGCACTAACCGACACTGTAGGAGTAAGTTACTTCGCTCCATTTTTTCCGGTAAGTGACATTCCACTACTATTTCACGTAGTTAGCAGTAGGCTATTTGTATTTAGCATCAATGTTTGTGGGCAGTGGCACTGCAACAGTTAGCAAGCATTAAATCGCCTCAGAGAGAGGTTTGAACTGAGAGGGGATTGAACAGAGAGAGGATTGAACTGCGTGTGTGTGTGTGTGAGAGAGAGAAAGAGACGCAGGCACCATCGAACTGTGTGTGTGTGTGTGTGTGTGTTGCGCGGGCGCGATGGAACAGTGGAAGCATAAAAACATACTCCGTCATTTCGTTCATACAGGACATTCAATCTGCAGTGTTTACTTATATTTGTGTACACTCGCAATAGTAATGTTACAGATAGCTGAGGCTGCTTGGATGAAGAGGCGCGTCCACCGGCCGGCTCAGTCTCACACAAAGCCCGCCCTTTTACCCATATATGGATTGGCCAGAAGGTGGGCGGGGTTAGGCTTTCCCAAGATTTTCAAAGATGGCGCCGCCCATACCCCCCATAAACGGCTTCAGAACCGTTATTCGGAAAGTCTATGGGTGACGTCACAGACGCTTTGTCCATATTTTTTACAGTCTATGGTTTATACTCGACACGTCCGCAAGAGCGCGAAGCGCGCGCGGCAAAAATGACGTCATCGCGGTGTGGGCCATAGACATGATAAATACATAGACACCCTATTGGCTGCTGGAGCGTACGTCAATGGCGCCGCCATATCAAGGAGGGCAACTTTCCCATACCTCTCATTATGAGAATTGAGAAAAATTCCTGTTTCGTGCGCTGCGTGGGGCTGTACAAGTCGCCAGACAATTGAAAACAGGTCTCGGGGAATTACCTTTCACAAAAAAAAGACTGAAAAAATTGTTTTGGTTGTATTTGGTCATTATATAATTAGTAAGAGAAACGTACACCAAGTACAAACCACTGAAATCAGCTGATAAATGTAAACGTTATTATTGTTTTTATCCAGGAAAACCGCAGCTCACCCGTTTACTTGCATTTGTTTACAGCGCAGTCTTGACCTCCGCAAAATGGCGGACACGTTGACGTATCGCAGCAACGTTCCAAAGCGGCAAATAGGGCGTCTATATTTATTATGTCTATGGCAGTGGTCTCAAACTCAATTCCTGGAGGGCCACAGCTCTGCACAGTTTAGCTCCAACCAGCTCCAACTCACACCTGTAAGGAAGTTTCTAGTAATCCTGAAGATCTTGATTAGCTCAATGGATCTGGATCAGGTGTGTTTGATTAGGGTTGGAGCAAAACTGTGCAGAGCTGTGGCCCTCCAGGAATAGAGTTTGAGATCACTGGTCTATGGTGTGGGCGGTCGTGCGCGTTGGGTGCGCAAGACCCCATTTCGCCTGGCGGTGTGTACGGCACTTTTTGTAACTTTGCGCGCGGCGCCGCAGCCGAAGATGCCGAATCTGGCCGAACTGGTACGTCTGTACCAGCATGTTTATGATTTGCATTTGCATTGATGGGCGACCATAAAAGCCTCTCATTTTGTGAATAGGAACACATTTGCATTAAGCACCCAGTTTGCACTTGTCTAAAGTAATGGTTACATTTACAAAATAAGCATACAATAACAGAAGTAAGCCCTGCTGATGAAATTAAGGTTTAAACACTCTTCAATAAGGCTTCAGTTGTTTAGTTTACATGCAGTGAAAGTAGGCTACAATAGACCTACTGCATGTATTACTCTTTTATGAATCAGCAATTAATAAACTACTAATAAACGGCAAACTACTACTTCACTGCTGATTCCTGGTGGTTTAGAGGAGAATTACTCCGAGTCGCCCCCTGTCGTTCGCACGAGCGCGAAGGTGAGCTGGGCAAAAATGACGCGCTCGCTGCGCAAGACCCCATTTCGCTTGCCTGTGTGCACAGGTTTTTATAACAGCGCGCGGCGCAGCAACCGAGGATGAACGACTTCAAGCTGAATCTACACGAGGCGTAGGCTACGTCTCTCACCGCACCGATGCAGTTTGCGCGTCTAAATTGCAAAGTTCATTCCCAGATAGCACAAGTCTCTTTGATGTCATATTTACATCTGGAAGACGTATTTTAAAGAGTGTTTGCTCATCTGCAATACGTCTATAGGACGTTTCTGTCAGATGTCAAATAGACGTTTATAAGATGTCAGTTTAACGTGCATTCTAAATCATTACATCTTAAAGACATCTTCTAAACATCTATTTGACATCTGACAGAAACGACCTATAGACGTATTGCAGATGAGCAAACACTCTTTAAAATACGTCTTCCAGATGTAAATATAACATCAAAGAGACTTGTGCTATCTGGGTTAGGTTTTGTTTATTGTGTGTGATTTATTTAATGGAAAGCACATTCAGTTCCAGTTGTCTTCCTGTTAATTTTAAATAAATGTAAAGCAAGTAGCTAATCAGTGTCTGCTCGTTGCATACGCTCTGCATACGTCATCTCCTTCATCGCTCTGATTGGTTTTAGGTCTATCCAATTGCGCCCAGAGGCATTTGAGCGACGTCCGTTGGTGACGCCGCTTTGGAAATGATTTGTCTATGAAGCTTGCCAGACCCTAACTCAGTTTAAACTGAGAAGGGTCTGGTTTTAACCAGGCTAATAAAATGTAAGAATTTAGAGGTAAATATATATAAAAAAAACAAACAAACTAAAAAACAGCATACATTTAAAGATAATATTTTACCACAAAAGACCGATATAAGATTTCTAGACCAAAAAAAAAAAAAAGTGTAATTTTTAGGCTTCGGGTCATTTTGACCCCCTAAGGGGAGCTGGTGTTGCACCCTGGGGAGGGGAGGAGTAGGGTTAAACGATCCCCAGGTGAAGCACAAATTGCTAAGGGTTTTTATGTTTAAAATGTTTGATGTCTCTTCTCAGATGATTTTGAGTCCAAGTACGACTTCCACCCTATAGAGGACCTGCCTCCACCTGAAGAATACAGATACTTCCAGAAGATCTATCCCAGCAAACTCAACCAGGGTAAAGACTTGATGATACTGTCTTTGACCCGCAGTTCTTCCATAAAGACAACTTTTACAGAATTTGTTCTCCACATTTCCTCATGTCTTCTTTATCTTTCTCCCGCTTTAGGGAGAGGTGCTCCTCCACTGCCTCCTGTTGGCGGAAGATGAACGCCATTCAGGGAAGAGAAGGACCTAAAAAGATGACACAAACACTTAAGTGTGTTTGTCACGTTAATTACACACAAAAATCCACTAATAATGTGACATCTTTCTTAGGGAAACACTATTAATAGCTACATGATCTCTGATCCAAACCACTCCAGAATGCTGTACCTCTAGACCTGAAAACACTGTGCAATATTCCTGTGCTGCCTAGACAATGCACCTTCTGTTATTGTGTCTGATGACAGCGGCACAGCAAGGCAGAGTAGACAAATCCAGTTACCGTGAAGATAGATTTGTACATTCCGCTTGTCTATTACATCAACCAAAGTTTTTTATTCAGTGAGAAAATGTGTAGCACTTGTAGATTATTGATGTCTATGCATATCAGACACCAAGTCTGTATTTCTCTGGACAATCATTTTACTGTCACTTTTTATCCTTACTTTAATAATATATTTTTTGCTTTCCAAATCTATCGGGAATGAGGTCGTTTAAATTGTAAACGTGTTTGCTTACACTACAAAGGCTATAAAACAACCTCGTTTCTTGTTCGGTCCGCAGTTGTGTTATCCTGGTCACGCTACAGAATCAGAGCCAATATTGTCATATAAGTTTTAAGAGGAGATTTTAAAAATATATTTTTTTATTGGCTCTATGTTGAATCTAAACTACTTTATAACTGACCAAATACACACTAAGTGCCAGTGGATCTGTGTTTTTGAAACAGTGCCATCTTCTGGATCATCTGCACCCTTTTTCCGGCTGGGTACCAATGTTTCTGGGTCATTTATAGATTGTCTTTTTTGTCCTTTTTGTTTTAAACCTAAGCTGAATTTCAGGAAATACATTTTTAGTAGATTTTGTATAAACCACTACAGGTTTTTCTAATTGGCATTTTTTAATTGTGTTGATTTGTATAATATGTTATAAAGTGACCAAGTGTGTTAATAATGTTCATGCACTTCTGGCCGTTAAGTATAGAAGCTACTATTGGGATTTGGTGACCAATCATTCTGACTTGTAAATGCCATTTTATCTGTTTCTGAATGTGTTAAAATTCAACATAATTGTGAAATAAAATATGGGAAAGGGAATTATAATTTGATTGTACTTCAAGGACATGATAGAAATGTCTATCTTAAAATGATTGGTTTAATACACTGCTTTATAATTGGTCTTTTGCATATATTCACAGTATTTCATATTTTATAAGATATTTCTTAATGCATATGTTGTTACTGCATGTATTGTGTTACACGTATTCTGCGGTTTAGCCTACATTATGGAGAAGAGAGAATTTTATCAAGCTGTCACCCAATTGGTCCAATGACAGTCTTCTGTCTTTTTGATGCGTAAAGTAATTACATTTCAATTTAACTCTTAACTCCATTTTATTATGACCTCGAATTTAGGGTGAAATGCTAAGTGATTATTGGTCAGTTCAGTTTAATTTTCTATTTAATTCTATTCTTTTAATGGAGCTCGTTCATTCAGATTTCGATGTCACTTAAGAGTCTCACACTGGCCGTTAACGCCGATCTCACGCTCACTAACATGCTCATACTATTTAATAACTAATATTAAAGAATACATTTATAAATTAGGCTAATCCGTAAATTCGTATTGTTGAATATTAAATGTCCCCAACTAAGCAAGCCAAAAGCCAAGGCAACAGTGGCAGGGAACCAAAACTCCATCAGGTGACAGAATGGAGAAAAAAAACCTTGGGAAAACCCAGGATCAGTCGGGGGCCAATTCGAGATCCGATATGGAGAGACATGAAGCGGGTCAGACATGATTTTGATAACTTTATTAAGTTTTGTTTTGTATAAAACATTTCTTTAAAGTTTCAAATTTCTTAATTTCACTCGTCCTGCCTGTCACTAGTCTCGGCACATATAGCGGTTGCAGGACGAGTGACAGGCGCAAGCAACCGAACGATTTTACCCTTACTGCAAACTCATCTCCATACTGGCGTGATGACTCCGACCTCCAACTGGATATTCTGAATGTTCTGATCCAATCTGACTTCTGACCTGTAATGCTGCCTGAATCATAATCGTACACTGTTCAATCGTTGGCCAGAAGCCGCCTTTCCACTGCACACGACATTCGCATACGATTGTCGCATTTCGCCCCCTAGTGTCAGTCGCACGGAACTTTGAAATTGGTCGTGAAGCAACCGTTACCCTCGGCTATTCACAATGGTAAAATAAATGATTTTAATGAATGTAATGCATGCATGAATATATCCACACAAAACAAATGACCCTCAATACATCTAAAATAAAAACATATAGATTGTATAGAGCTAATCAATATAAATATTGATTTAATAATTATAAAATGTTTTTTTCTGCCATAATTATATATAACCTGGATTTTACAGATATAGCGTTTAGAGAATAACATTAAAGAGTTAAAATATTGGTAATTCTTGCCTCGCGCTCATAGTTTTGATTAGAATACATCACATCCGGTCGGCCGGTCGCATACGGTCTATTCGCAGAAGTTCAGATATTTCAACGGATCCAAAGCTCAAATCGGATCCGAATTTCCCGCATACGCATATGATCGGACATCCCCGCAGCTCCCGTACGACTCACCATTGGAAATGAATGACTTCCGGTTTGACGGCTGTCGTTTGTCGTGTGCAGTGGAAAGGCGGCTTTACTCGTGCTGTTCACTTTTCATAAATCAACATAAATGGAAAAATATAATACTATAATATTTTAACAAATATGAAACTAAATGCACTTATTTAATGGCTACAACAATAAGTATACAGACTCTCTGTACAAATTGCTAAACATTCATTTAATTCTGAATTTTGCACACACAAGTTGAAAGGCATTTGTTCAAATCAAGTTCATGGATAATTGTGCGTGCATGTATTAATCATTATGATACTAAAATCATAACAAAGTAGGCTATGCTATGTTCCAAAAATGAGATAAGCCCATAATATGAACGCAACGTTTAATTACACGTTAAGCATTTTCCTCAAATAGAAAAACATTATAAGAACGCTTAATGTGCTTATTGCAGATTAGAATGTCTCCTAATTATGTCGAAATAACATATATTATGTCGAAATAACGATTTATTATGTCAAAATAAGACTTCTTATGTCGAAATAACGATATTATTTCTTAAAAATGCAGTTCAGGGTTTCCATAGAATACAGCCTAAAATATAAATGCTTCCAGAAATTTTTTTTGGCGGTGCTATCATAATCGGGGTGCTTTGGTCTTTCTTGGGGGAGCTGAAGCCCCTGCTATCTTAAGGTAAACTTGCACTTACTGTTGGAATGAGACGTTGTTAGTTCATTGTAGCCTATTTTGAAATTCAAAGGATATTCAAAAGATTTCAAGACAGTGCCACTTTCTGGTCAAAAGTTATAATTTTTTTCCAAAAATGTTGATAACTTTTAAATAAATCTGTCTATTGTTATGCCACACTGGTAAGGTTTGTCATTGTCACCTCACTTTGACCACATCGATTTCGTAACTGCGCCACCCAGGGGCCTCGGATTGGCCAGATATTTTTATTTTATTTTAAATTTACTTAAGCATAAACCAGGCACTGGGCCAGGTTTCCAGTTTTGGATGGGCCAGACCAATTGTGGGTGGGCCTTAAATTAAAAACGCTAAATTAACCTAATAAAAAATACTGACTAATATACTGTTATATTATCTGTAAGTAAAAATAATACAGATTTCAATAGCTTGATACTCTTTAAATAATTTGTTGCATGGTAAAAAAATGTCGGTGCATAGGGCGGTGCATCCGCGATCGCTCTCCATGGTTCTGACCAAAGAAGAGCGCTTGGAATCTCCATTACGCATACGCATCATACCTGGGCTGCGTTTCCCGATAATGTTGTCTCTTAGCGCGCTACGAAGACTCTAACTTAACTACAGGTATACTACCACTAAAGGTATACCATTGCTAGGCCTCTTCAGGGCTATATCCACTCGCGAGGCAGAGGCACTGAGAGGCAGAGGCGCTGGCGCCCTCTTAGCAATGGCGCTGGACACGCTAACTACACTAGCCGCGCTATCATCCTGGGGTGGCAGAGACGAACATGTGCTAGGTTGCAGCGATGACTCCGAGGCTGTACGTGCGCGTTTAAGGTACATAAACAACGACGGTTGCAACAGGGCTGAGGGCTGGGTTGGAAAAAATGTGACATCATTATGTTTTTTAATTCAATCAATGTTGATTATGAAAATGAGCATGCAGCACGAGAAAGATATGATCAGTGGTTAAATTGGGCCGGGGCTCTCCGGGGCTCAGCCCCGGCACATAAGCCTGCTCGTTTGTAGTCAGTTGCCTACTAGAAATTATGTCACATACAATTTGATGAAAGTGATGCTTTTGAAAACATATTTCTGACAATAAATGAAAGATTTTTGAAATGGCATGTCTATTTTGTCTCGGCGGAGCTAAGATGAGAACAATCGGAACACGGCCGTAATTTTGTTCAGCTGCTTAATCTCGTTGTCAGTCGACCATGATCGCGCACCGCTCGCGCATGCGCATCTGACACGGATAAATGTACGCAGCAATAATGAATGTTCCTGGGAGACCGCCCAGCCGGCATTTCAACGTTGATTCACCGTTGAAACAACGTCAGGTACCATGGTTGGATCAACGGTGAATTACCTATCGGTTTTGCAAAACGGATCAACGTTGATATTGTGACGTCGTTTCACCGCGGAAGAAACAACGTTGATTCACCGTTGAAATCGCGACGTCGTTTCACTCTTACCTTTCGGGTTATGGTCTACTGTCGACGTTAAATCACCTTTCTATTTTGCTAATTGAATCAACGTTATTTAACCCTGTACCCGCGTAGCCTTCCTGTAATTGTGCTTAAACGTCAACACTGAAATGTAAACTTTGATTTTCGAGCATATTTAGTATTTTCAGCAAGTAATAAAACTTGATTTGCATGATTAAATTACATGATTTGCAATTGGACAGCATAAAAAAATCTAACAATTAGATGTTCATAAATCTGCAGTGCAGGGATGAGATGCTTCATTTTTTAAAGAAAAAGTTTATTAATTATACCAAATGGAAAAATAATTTTCTTAGAATTTAAATATACATCTATACTGTACATTTTACACTTTCACAATGTATTGAAAAAAATTCTCATTCAACAACAAAGCACTTTCTTAAGGGTTTAATGATATCAGAATGCAGAGGGAAAAAGCTTTTCATTCTAATTTCATACAAACTGCAATCATTCACACAATAGCCTATATATAAATAATTACAAATATGGTTTGAAAACTTTCTCAAGTCTGTTTGACCAAAAATACATAAACCGTAACACTGACAAACCATCAATGTTAAAATTGAGAAGGACATGATTTTCTCTCGACATAATTTTCTCTGGGTATTGTGAACATACTTTCAGAAGCCTAGACTCAAGACCAAAATACATATATTGACCACCACACAAATTCTGTGCATCAACATGGCAAGGTGTCCCCAAAAGTGTTCTGGCATCCTTGTCCGCGTTTTCTCAGCACAGAAAGGAGCTCATCTACAGATGTCCATGTTGTTTTGTTCCGAACCGCCCATTTCGTCAAATCACTCCTTAAGTCACTGATTTCATCTGAAGAGGAGCCTGTTTCAGTGTCATCACTTTCACTGCTGTACTGCTGGTCATCCAAATCAAGATTCTCAAGATTACTGTCAGCAGTACTTCCTGCACAATCTTCTCTCAGAATTGATGGTTGCACAAACACCAGCCTGGGCAGAAACAAAAGAATGATCCTCAGAGTCACTACTAGAAAGCGCCATTGCAAGCAATTCTGTATATAAAAAATTTTTTTTTTTTTTAAAAGTATGAATTCCATATGCCATAACTAGAAAGTACAGGACACTGATAAAACTATTTTGAAAATTGTCTAAAAATATATATAATATTTTGGGCTGATTAATCTTTCCCACAGTGGGAATGGGATTGTAAAAACCAGTCGATTAAAATTGAATTACTTCTAGTTTTGTTAAAGTCTGTGTAAAGTAAAATTTGAGAATTTGTGAATTGTAAACGCATAAATGTTAGAAATGCATTGTTGAAACATGTTACAAAGACTGTGAACTACATAATACTTGATGGTGGAGTTATACTGTTAAACAGTTTTTCACCATTTTTTATGAGCAGGATTTATTGGGCAGGGGATCAAAAATAATTAAAAGTTTAGTTAGAAAGCCAGATTCAGACATAGCCCGGCCTTTTGATTCAACAAAAAAATAATATGGATAATATAATGCTTTGAGTGACAGCATGAGCTCTGCTGGTTGCAGTAACAGTTAAAACAGATAAATAATGCAATTTTCATTGTCTTTGTAAAGGGATACTCCGTTTTTTTCATATTTCCTTAACTAAGACGAGTTGATATACCTCTGTCGTCTCAGTGCGTGCGCTCAATCGCTCTTGACGCGCGAGACACTTTGATTGCACCTAACTAGCCCAGTTCATTCAGTACGGGCCAAGCAGAGAAGCGACCAAACACCTCCACGTTTTCCCTCGGCGCAGTAATATCATCACTCCGGAGAGGGAGAGGACTTTTTACGAGAGATGATATTACTGCGCCGAGTCAAAGTGCTCCCAAGCACTTGCTATGGTATTCTGCCATACAATATAGTTATCCATTTTACACGCTTAGAAAAGAGCAACGTTTTATTTTGTGTCACCGTTCTTGGTCGAGTTACACTACTCTAGTAACTGTATTTAAATAGGTAAAACGTGGAGGTGTTTGGTCGCTTGTCCGCTTGGCCCCTTTTGAATGAACTGGGCTAGTTAAGTGCGATCAAAGTGTCTCGCGTCAGAGCGATTGAGTGCACGCACTGAGACAACAGAGGTATGCATCAACCCGTCTTAGTTAAGGGAATAACATAGTTTAATATGAAAAAACGGTGGAGTATCCCTTTAAGAAAATTATGCAAAATAGATGTGCATGGCCAGTGAAAAATAATTCTGGACCCAATTAACAAACCTTATTTTGTAATTCCGACTAATAGCGGTTTCATGCTGTAAAATACAGGACTCACTGTGAGTTGGCTGGTTTCTCTTAGAAAACTCAGAGCACGAAGTCTCCCTCTTTGCTGGGCTCGAAGGTGGCACGATGATGGCACGATGATGTACTCTCCGGCCGGCAGACGAAAGCGTGAGCTCTCCTCCCGCAGGTTGATGAAGAGCTCAGAGCGAGCGCTGGACACGTGACTGACGAAATCCCGCTTCAGGTGCATGGCCGACCTGCCCGTATACTGAGCGGAGAAACACACACAACATCAACTGAGAGTCGAAACTCTGAGGGTCAAAACTTTTAAATATCTCACATTCAAACAGCCTCTCATCGTACCTCATTTATTGACGCAAGGGAGCCACCGAGCACTGCCCCCACTGCTTAGGGAAGAAATAATACAAATTAAATAAATACACAAATAAAAAACTTTGTACCTTTTATAGTTAGCAGAATAGATAGCAGAACATTACAATCTAAAATTGCTCTTTAAAGCATTAAAATCACAAAATTAAAAGTTAAAATAACTAAAGTAAAAGTACATTTTAGTTGCTATGAGACACACACATTAACTTACCGGTAGTGATTATGACTAATTTGCTTACAGTATTTTATTAGCAGTAACTAACCCTTTTACAGTGCAATTATAAAAATACATGTAGGTTTAAAATTCTACAAAAGGCACATACTCTGTGCAATGAGCCGCACTAGATGTAATGCAGACTTTTAAACATGAACAAAACTCGTCTGTTAATAATATGCTCAGAGTTTGTTACTCAGACGCAAAAAGTGTGCTGAATGAAATAAAACGGTACTAGCCAAAACCACCACACAGTTGCTTTAAGTGTGAGTTAGATGTATACTAATTTTTATTAGACAATGACACGATTATAGCCTATAAATCAGGATTTGAGTATAGTAAGAGAGGTTAACACAATGTATCCTGGTTAACACAATGTATCCTTTATTAATGGGTCGTGTTTACTATTTATACTTGTTTTATGTATCACAACAGAAAATATAATGTCATCATAAATATGTAAATAATGGTGTGACGTCACATGCCATATATATATATATATATATATATATATATATATATATATATATATATATATATATATATATGAAGAGTTCAGATGCAGAAGCCTCTAAATGCCAATTGTAATTTTCTTGTACAATTTGTATTTTTATCAGTGTAGGTTCAGTTATTTCAATTTAAATAGCAATAAATAAGTTATTTTCTACCACTGCCTCTGATGTCTCTATAATTGTTAAAGATAAATCTGACGATATCATGTTATGAAAACATCGGCCAACTTTAGTCTAATTAAACTATTAATTGCTCAGACAACTTGCAAAACAGTAAAACTAACATGAAAAAGAATCGTGATAATATTGTGAATCATATTTTAAAAATGTAATAAAATAAACTCGATTGGATATTGTTTTCCATATCGCCCATCTCTTTCATTCTTTCCCTTGGCCATTCTCGCTTCCAATCTCGCGATATTATGCTACCGTGAATGAACAGTAATGACGACGACTGTTAAACGGAAAAATGTATAGCTTATCGAACCTTACACTTTTGTTTCCTGAGGTTTTTTTTATCTGTGTACACACTTATGTCTTCTCCCTGAAAATCGACGTAGCAACCGCAAAAGCACAAAACGACACTGAAGCGGCACGAGTACGTAGGCCTAATCGACATCTGTAAAAGTAACTTAGGCCTCCGCGACACAAATGTGGAAAAGCATTTCCTGAATATCGAGTTAGGAAATTCATTCAACAAACTTCATTTACAATTTTCCAAGCACTGACATGCATTTAACTCATGACCTTGCGTATATTTGTGAAATCAGACTTACCTTTTGGGTCCAGCGCCCTCGCAGACCTTCTTTTTCGTGCTCTTCTCTTGGCCAGTCTCGCGATCAGAAAGACGGTCAGGATAACGGTCATATTTTCAAAATTAAATAAGCGCGCACAGTTTCATTGGCCAGTTTAATGAATGACAGACAGATTAACCAATCATGATCAAAGCAAATAAGGTTATAACCAATAGGAATTGTTTCAGTGTGGTAAAGCAGCGCAATATGTTTTTAAATATTTATATCAGAAGGTTCATGATAAAAATATAAAATTATAATAAATAATAACAATGATCTTAATAATTTAAAAGGGAGAAATTATTTATTCTGTACATACATTAATTGATTCAACATAGATCTTGAAAAAAAATCAAAGTTGATTTATAAGTGTTTTTTTAAACCTTTTTCAACCATTTAGCATTAAACATTATTTCAACGTAGTTTCAACATTGAAAGAACAACTGACATTATTTCAACCATATTTCAACGTTGAAGGTTGGTCATGTACTGGATGGTTTTCAACCATTTAGCATTAAACGTTGAATCAACGTTGTTTCAACGTTGAAACAACAACTGACATTATTTCAACCATATTTCAACGTTGAAGGTCGGTCGTGTGCCGGCTGGGCGTGGTTGCGCGGGATGTGGATGTTCCAGAAATGTCAAAAAAGTGCCCTGGCCTTGAATGACAAGGTAAGGAAAATAAGACTAAATCAAAATTAAATAACCAGGACTAGGTTGACCATGTGATTTTTCTCAGGAGATGTTTTGAGCATTTTACTTCAGATACCGGATTATCAGCAAACTGCCAAGAGAACTGCTAATTTAACGTTAGCTGGCTACTTAAAATAAACTAGCAATCTATTCAGTCAGCATATTTGTATTTGATCTGTGTGAATTACAGAAATATAAGACTTGCTAGACCTAAGTTACTTTTAGCTACCAAGCTCTGTGGTTAATGAAAATTAAATCAACCATTTATTCTCCAACTTTCAGAGATAAATTGAAATGAGTGGACCATATCCACCCAAGAAGAAGAAACTGACTTACCTCTTCAAAAGGTGGGGTGATATTCCAGACATTTTTAGCATGACTAGCTCTGTAACATGTTGGCAGTAGAGATGGGACAGTATGAAAATGATCAAAATTATCACAGTGTTCGGTATTATTGCGGTATTTTTAAAAGTGTGTTCAATATGTTCAGAAAGCACTGACAGCCTGTCAGTGACAGGCCTACACAAGCTGAACTAGTTTCAAAAAGTGTAACAGTGCTTAATATATTACAAAAATATAGGCAATATACTTGTAAAAACTATTGAAAACGGTCTGAAACACTGTGAAAGAACTTGAACCAGATATGTCTGGCTGAGATCCAGGAAGATTTATTTACAACTCCAACCTGAAGTCAACTATGAAGTTGTATTTGAGGTTACATGTGAAGTTGGTTGTGGTTCTAAAATATAAACAAATAATAATGCACAATAATAAGCATCTGACTTACTATGGAAATTATTTACCAGTACTAAATATTATAGCCACCAGCATACAAGAAACAATACTAAGAATTACATTAATTTCTCTGTAATAATTAACATAATTTTTACCGTTACACCGGCAATGATCTCATCCCTAGTTGGCAGCAGACTTTACAGTGATGTACTCAGCAGACTTACCAGATGATTTAATTGATATCATATCAACATTCTATTAATGTTAAAGTTACAGAGCACCTGGCGTGTAAGAAAAGGCAGACTAATACTGAGGTGTTTGCATACCAGCCATTGTGGGAAGTAATGAAGTTATAGATGAGTGATGAGTTATAGATGTGTGTTCTCTGTACTGTTTTTAAGAATGTGTATGAAATTAAATGTAAAATCAAAATTAAATTACAAAGGTAAAACACAAATAAATTCAAATGTTGATTGTAAAACTAACCAGTGTTATCATCATTTTTATATCTTAAAGCTGCAGTCCGCAGTTTTCGCCATCTCTGTTCGAAATCTGCAATTGCAGTTATTCGCGGAATTATCAACTTTACGTGGGTTGTGTAATGAGGCAACCACTGGAGCCAGAAATCAAAACTTTGCCTTTTTATGTGTGTGTGTGTGTGTGTGTGTGTGTGTGTGTGTGTGTGTGTGTGTGTGTGTGTGTGTGTGTGTGTGTGTGTGTGTGTGTGTGTGTGTGTGTGTGTGTGTGTGTGTGTGTGTGTGTGTGTTGTCGTAGTAAAGAGAGAGAATGGGAGAAGGAAGTTTGTATGAGGTGGACCTGGTCACCACAGACCCAAATCTTCTCAGCTGTTGCTACTGTCATATGCTGCACTGTCTCTCCATGTGGCACATTATGTTTGGCACATTGTATGGGTCACTATATCATAACAAGGTAATACAACGTGTAATCAAGTGATGACTGATTAACAGTAATGTAAATGCTAAATGTCCTAATACCTGTTGCAAAGCAAATGCTCTTAACCTTGCAGTTTTTCACATATCATGTAATACTCAATTTCTCCATTTCTTTGCACAAAACTCTCCAGAAAGTGCTATTTAATGGTTTATTTTTCAAAAAAAAAAAAATCCCGGGGGGGCATGCCCCCGGACCCCCCTAGAGAGAGCACCCCCACTTAATAAATCCCAATTTAACCCCTGGATATGATACATTTTGAGATGCACAATATATCTTGGAGACATGGAGTGGGTAAAACATGACCACTTTTTGACCACTTCATTGAGTTTTGTTTTGTAGAAAGTCTCTTTTTAAAAGATTTGTATCTTTGTAAAAAAATAAAATAAAAAAAACGAACTGGAAAAAAGTAACTCCGGGTCACGTGACAGGCACAAACAGTGGTTCGACTTCGAGTGAGAGGCGCATTTAACGCTCATGGGACGCAAGAAGGCAGATGCATAGGCTACAGCTGCGATGGATCAAGTCGTAAGCGCATATAGCCGTGACAGATCGCGGGACAGCCGCGAATAGCCGTGACGGGTCGCGGGACAGCCGCATATAGCCGTGACAGTTCGCGGGACAGGCGAGTATAGCCGTGACGGGTCGCGGGACAGCCGCGTATAGCCGTGATAGGTCGCGGGACATGCGAGTAGGCTATAGCCGTGACGGGTCGCGGTACAGCCGCGTATAGCCATGACGGGTCGCGAGACAGGCGAGTATAGCCGTGACGGAACAGCCGCGTATAGCCGTGGCGGGTCGCGGGACAACCGTGACAGGACGCGGGACAGGCGAGTATAGCCTTGACAGGACGCGGGACAGGCGCACATAGCGGTAGCAGGACGAGTGACAGGCGCATATAGCGGTGGCAGGACGAGTGACAGGCGCATATAGCCGTGACAGGTCGAGTGACAGGCGCATTTAGCCGTGACAGGTCGAGTGACAGGCACATGTGAGTCGGTCGGTGTGTGAGGTGAGCAGCAGCTGATTATTACCCAGTCGGACACGGATTATTTTATAAATTGTTGTTAAATTCTTATTTTGAGCGAATGTGAGTTGTGATATGTCAATGAAGGACAAAAGCTGGAATGTGAACAGGGGGGGTCGGGTCGTAACGCGTAAAAATACTGGCGATATCACTTCAGGACAGGTAAGAACACATTTTTCATTCTTTAACAGTCTAACGTTAAACGCATAGGTTAAAAGTTATGTTCCTGTCTTTAATGTATGTACGTCGTTACCAACAGTTTCATTTTAGATAAATAAATATGTTAACAAATATCAATAAATGTGTATAAGGTATTACATTGAAATCTGTTGAATAGAGTATAAATTAAGTTTGTGGGTAACGTTAGATTAAATAATTCTATAAGCGGATAATCACCGTTAATGAAGATCTTCATTTTTTTTACTGTCTGTACCCAAGAGTTGTACAAACTGGTAGCTATCGGACATGGGCCTAATGCAGCCTGCAAATAAGTTACCTATGTGAGTGTTTTTGTACTGCTTTAGCGAAGCGGCGCGCGCTAGACATATTATTAGCACTTGCGTTATTCATGTAACTTTACCATCTGACACTGTGTTGTTGTTGGTGGTTTGTGTTAATGTTGTCAGCCAGTTTAAAACTCAAACGCATGAGAGGTAATTAGTCTCGGAATGAATAAAGTGATAAAACCGTAATTAATCGTTAGAAGTACATAACCTCTTCGAACACTGATAACTGACAATGAATATATTTGTTTACATTTTTTAGATCAAGCATTGGAATAAGATTTTGTCGGGGGGAGAACACCCAAATAGAGACAAATCCACCAATTACAGTAAGTTGTTTTTGTTTTGTTTTTTTGTCAATTTTACCCACTCTTTCGAAAACCTACACTGGGATTAATATAATGTATTAAGTATGATTCTCATCATCAAAGTAAGACATTTACTGATAGAAAGTCTGAGTAACTTTTTGTACTTTTGTCTTTCTTCCTCTGAAGTGGGGCAGTGAAAGGTCATGTCACCTTCATCAGTCCTTTATTTAATTCACTGAAAGACCCTCAGACATGTCATAACAGGATAAAGGCTGCAGGTAACATTATATTATGGCTTGATTTTGGTGTACCAATTGGCTTTTTTGTGTGCTTCCCTTTCTATGATACACATTTTTCTGATGGGATTGCCATGCTTTAGCCTAAGTGTACGGTTACATTTTAATCATACAATAACTAACAGTCTCAAAGATGACAGTACTCTGTTCATGTTGTGCGAATGTGTTATAATGGCAAACGTTTGTATTATTAAATACATTTTAAGATTTGTTTATGGAATGGTAAAAAAAAATCAGCTTTTTTTTAGGGCTTTTCAGTGAATCATTTCTTGTTTCCCCTTCCAGACTCACCAAGGATCCAGATGATTACTGGCAATTTGGTGGAGGATTTTTCTTTAAATGCTATCACTTCTGGTACGGATTCATTGACCTTTTGTGATATGATTTGATTTTACTCAATTTAATAAAAATGTACACTACTGTTCAAAAGTTTGGGCTCAATATGATTTTTATTTATTTATTTTTTAAAGAAATTAATACTTTTCTATGTTATAGCTAGCAAGGACTGAACAGTTTTTAAAATGTTCTGGTTTCAGCATTACTACGAGAGATCATTGCCAAGCAGGAGGTGATGTGTGATATGAAAAGAAATCTGCTGCGGATTGTTCAGGATCTCCATTCTACACCTACACCATATGGACACCACATGGACGGAAGTTTTCTGCCGTTGAGGGATGCTGAGGCTCTTTTGGCGCTGGACCGTGACATTAAGACAAAGCCAGAGAAGAGAAAGGACTTGGTAATAATTACTTTTATTATTAGTATTTGGACCAGATTTTTTTCTGAACTTTTTTCTTTGCATTTTTTTTCTCCGCAATGAACATTCATATTTTCAAAACTTTTATTTTTCCAGGTGCTGACACTGGGCCTTGCTGGGGGCGTGAACCTCAAGGATACTGTGTGGAGGGTCATGAAGATGCTTATTCAGAACGACTTGGCCTGCACAAAGTCAGGCACACACAACGTCAGGCACACACAACGTCAGGCACACACCAACACTCAACGTCAGGTGCACACACACCAACACACAACGTCGTCAGGCGCACACACACCACCACACAAACGCCGTCAGGCGCGCACACACACCAACACACAACGTCGTCAGGCGCACACATACCAACACACAACGTCGTCAGGCGCGCACACACACCAACACACAACGTCGTCAGGCGCACACATACATTCCACTTTGGCCCGTTTCTGGCCACACACTACCGGTCATAAGTTTGTGGTCTTTAATGGTTTACACAACTAAGTGTGATTTCTGAAACTAAGCTTTGTATGTTTTTACATTTTATTTGTATAAAAAAAAATTGTAAATATTTACCTATTTAGGTCATGTTAATTGAAAATAAACACAAATTTTCTGCAGTTATGGTTTCCTGGTTTGATTTCTCTTTGAATTGTATGGTTGCTATTGGGTGCAGATATCGAATATGGGCCAAATTAGTTATTTTAATATAATCTGGCAGAGTTGTGGCCTGTGCTCGGGAGACATCTGGCTTTTCAATGGCGATATTATGGCATGAATATGGCCCAATTAAGGGTTTTCTGGCTCTCGTCTGGTAAGGCATTGGCAATTTTCTGGCAGCTTTCTGGCGTGCTTTTGGCAAAACTGTCTGGGCCGGTTTCGGCCCTGCATTCCTGGCGGTATGATTGCCAAAACTAAGAACAGTGTTTGGGCCATAAAAGGCCCGGAACAATTTTGCTATCTGGGATATAGCCGTGACAGGACGAGTGACAGGCGCATATAGCCGTGACAGGTCGAGTGACAGGCGCATATAGTCAAGTCAAGTCAAGTCAAATATATTTATATAGCGCTTTTCACAATACAGATTGTATCAAAGCTGCTTTACAGTATCAATCAAAACAACTCAACAATGTTTGTTTATTACTGGACATCCAAAAAGGACATCCAAGTTTGGTAGAGCTGATCAATGGTATGATTGTTTAATTAATTTGAATATCCCCAACTGAGCAAGCCAAAGGCAACAGTGGCAAGGAACCGAAAAACTCCATCAAGTGACCCAATGGTGTCCTAAAACTCCATCAGATCACCCAATGGAGAAAAAAAAACCTTGGGAGAACCCAGGCTCAGTCGGGGCCAGTTCTCCTCTGGCGTTTATGAACTAGAGGCAGAATTTACAGTAACTGTAAGATAAAAATTTATATGAATGCCTGGCTAAATAGATGCGTCTTTAGTCTAGTTTTAAACTGGGAGAGCGAGTCTGAGCAACGAACAATATCAGGAAGAGGCTATTCCAGAGCTTCGGAGCTAAATGTGAAAATGCTCTCCCTCCTTTGGTGGATCTGGATATCCTAGGAATGACCAGAAGCCTCGAATTTAGTGATCTTAAAGAGCGTGATGGATTGTAAGGCGATAGAAGATCCGTTAAATAGACTGGAGCTAAACCATTTAGAGCTTTATAGGTCAAAAGCAATACCTTGTAATTAATACGGAACTTTATAGGTAACCAATGAAGTGATGATAAAACTGGTGTTATATGATCATATTTTCTTGATCTAGTAAGAACTCTAGCGGCTGCATTTTGGACTAACTGTAGCTTGTTTATTGAGGATGCAGGACAACCAGCTAACCAGTAATAAAGCATTACAGTAATCTAGTCTCGAGGTCATGAATGCATGAACTAACTTTTCTGCATCAGAAACAGATAGCATATTACGTAGCTTAGCAATGTTTCTAAGGTGGAAAAAGGCAGTTTTTGTAACATATGAAATATGCTTTTCAAAAGACAGGTTGCAGTCTAATGTAACACCCAGGTCTTTTACTGTAGCGGATAAAGTAACAGGGCATCCTACTATGTTAAAGTTGTGTTGTGAGAGGTTTTGTAGACGGTTTTTAGAACCGATAAGTATTACCTCTGTCTTATCTGGATTTAATAAAAGAAAGTTACGCGTCATCCAATCTTTTATATCTTTAACACAATCAGTCAATTTGGATAATTTAGCGTATTCATCTGGCCGTGATGAAATATATATTTGAGTGTCATCAGCATAGCAATGGAAACTAATTCCATGTTTCCTTAGAATATTACCAAGTGGCAGCATATATATTGAGAATAATAAAGGGCCTAACACAGATCCCTGCGGCACTCCATGGTTTGCCGAAGTCATGATCGATTTTTCTCCATTTAAGTAGACGAAATGGTAGCGGTCAGATAAGTATGACCTGAACCAGCTTAATGCTTGTCCTTGAACACCAGTGTAATTTTGTAGTCGATCTAAGAGTATTGTGTGATCTATAGTATCGAACGCAGCACTAAGATCAAGTAAAACTAGTACTGAGATACAGCCTTGGTCCGAAGCTAAAAGTAGATAATTTATGATTCTAACAAGCGCAGTTTCAGTGCTATGATGTGGCCTGAATCCAGACTGAAACTTTTCATAGATGTCGTTTTCTTGCAAGAAAGAGCCGAGTTGAGCGGACACAACTTTTTCTAATATTTTTGACATAAATGGAAGATTCGAAATGGGTCTGTAATTTGCTAGGTTATTTGGATCTAATTGTGGTTTCTTAATAAGAGGTTTTATAACTGCCAGCTTGAATGCTCTTGGAACATGACCTAAAGATAAAGACGAATTAATAATATTGAGAAGAGGCTCTTCCACTATAGGTAATACTTCTTTCAGTAGTTTAGTTGGTATAGGATCTAATAAACATGTTGTTGTTTTAGATGAAGTGATAAGTTTATTTAACTCTTTTTGTTCTATGGTTGTAAAGCATTGTAATTGTTCTTGCGGGGTGATAATTGCGGCTGAATTATAAGGCGCGAGCAAAGATTGAACGTTTACGATTTTGATTCTGATGCTTTCAATTTTCTCGGTGAAAAAGTTCATGAAATCATTACTACTGAACTGTAACAAGGTATTTTGTTCAGACGACTTCTGTTTATTTGTTAGTCTAGCCACGGTATTAAATAAAAACCTTGGATTATTTTGGTTGTTTTCTATTAATTTGCTGAGGTGCTCAGCCCTGGCCGTTTTAAGGGCCTTTTTATAACGTGACATACTGTCTTTCCACGCGATTCTAAAGACCTCTAAATTAGTTTTTTTCCATTTACGCTCTAAATTACGGGTTTCTCTCTTTAAAACATACGTAGTATTATTGTACCATGGTGCTATACTTTTTTCTCTGACCTTTTTTAATCGAATGGGTGCAACCATATCCAATGTTCTAGAGAGAATGGTGCTCATAGTGCTAGTTAATTCGTCTAGTTCATCTGTTTGTTTGGGTTCAGGCAGCAGCTGAGACAGATCAGATAAGCTATTTGAGAAATTATCTATGGTGGATGGAAGAATTGTTCTACCTGGTCGATAACGTGGCGCAGTATGACATAATACAGCAGTACGTAGTATGCAAGTTACCATGTAATGGTCAGTGACATCATCACTTAGTGGAATGATATCTATATCGGTTGGATCGGTTCCATATGATATAATTAAATCGAGTGTATGATTAAGACGATGAGTTGGTCCGGTGACGTTTTGCTTGACCCCGAAGGAGTTTAATAAATCTGTAAACGCAGCCCCTAACGCATCATTTAAATTATCTACGTGTATGTTAAAATCTCCAACAATTAATGCTTTATCGACGTTGACCAAAAGATCTGATAGAAAGTCAGCAAACTCTTTTAGAAAATCGGCGTAAGGCCCTGGAGGTCGATATACGGTAGCCAATGCTAGAGATAATAGGGATTTTTTTCTTACATCTAACAGCGTAACATTTAGCACAAGTACTTCAAACGAATTAAACCTATGACAAGTTTTCCGAGTAACATTGAGAATATCTCTATAGATTGTTGCAACACCGCCGCCACGACCGATCAGACGGGGCTCATGCTTATAACAGTATCCTGGCGGAGTAGACTCATTTAGACCGAAATAATCATTTGGTTTAAGCCAGGTTTCAGTAAGGCACAGAACATCGAAATTATTATCTGTGACCATTTCATTTACAATAACCGCCTTAGGTGTGAGTGATCTAATGTTTAGAAGACCTAGCTTTAGAAATTGTTTTTGTTCACTAATAGCGAGAGTTTTTGTTTTAATAACAATTAGATTTTTTCTAGATCCCGCAGTAGATTTATTATTTGATCTTAGTAAACGAGGAATAGACACAGTTTCTATGCAATGTTCTACACTAGTATTAATATCAATTAAATTGGTGCAGTAGAGACTGTGATTTGGATTTTTGGTTACTAGTCAAATGGTATTTAACATCTTGGAGATGTTATCTGACAGAAGATCTGCCCCTATTCTACTTGGGTGTAAGCCATCAGCGCGGAAGAGCCTCGGTCGCTCCCAAAACAGATTCCAATTATTTACAAAGAGCAGTTTCTGCTCATTGCACCATGACAATAACCATTCATTAAGCGCGAATAATCTACTGAACTTTTCATGCCCTCGTCTCGCCTCGGCAGGACGATATAGCCGTGACAGGTCGAGTGACAGGCACATATAGCCGTGACAGGTCGAGTGACAGGCACATATAGCGGTGGCAGGTCGAGTGACAGGCGCATATAGCCGTGACAGGTCGAGTGACAGGCACATATAGCGGTGGCAGGTCGAGTGACAGGCGCATATAGCGGTGGCAGGACGAGTGACAGGCGCATATAGCCGTGACAGGTCGAGTGACAGGCACATATAGCGGTGGCAGGTCGAGTGACAGGCACATATAGCGGTGGCAGGTCGAGTGACAGGCACATATAGCGGTGGCAGGTCGAGTGACAGGCACATATAGCGGTGGCAGGTTGAGTGACAGGCGCATATAGCGGTGGCAGGACGAGTGACAGGCGCATATAGCGGTGGCAGGACGAGTGACAGGCGCCGGTGGCAGCTGCCCCTGCCACGGAAAGATTTTACTCCCTCTCTGAGTTTGTTCAGGTGTCCATGAGGCCTTCACAGGGCTGATGAGGCTGGCACTTCAGGGATGCGTTGTGGTCGTATCCAGGCGCTGGTCCACCATCTGATCTGGATACGTCCCCGATCCGGCTGACTTCAGTAAACCTCGGAATAAACAGAAAAACTAACATTAGCGTAGATGCCATTCTTCTTATGATGTAACAAGTACATCGGGTGTTATAGGAAGTGTCCCCAATTCCGGCTGACCAAATCTATGCAGCCTAAAGGCCAATTTATACTTCTGCGTCGAGTGTACGCAGTAGTGTAGCATTTATACTTCTGCATTTAGGTCTGCGTTGCTCTGCAGTACAGCGCCGAAACGCTAGTTGGCTGCGGAGGGTTTTAAAGGGGGGGGTGAAACACTCAGTTTCAGTCAATCTCATGTTAATCTTGAGTACCTATAGAGTAGTATTGCATCATTCATATCTCCAAAAAGTCTTTAGTTTTATTATATTTATAAAAGAAAGATAGGCTGTACCGAGTCTTTCCAGAAAAAAACGAGCGGGTGGAGGCGTGCCGTGTGGGCGGAGCTAAATAATCACGAGCACGCGAAGCTTACGTTGAGAGCTTCTGGAAGCTGTGATATCCCAAAACAAAACATTGCTAACAATCAGATTCAGCCATACAATTTTGATCCCGAATCAGATCCCGAGGCTGAAATTGAAGACGAGCAGCAGCAGCAGCAACGACTACAGCAGGACGTCTCTAAGCGGTGTGTACTGGAACTGTATAACTTATATTTGCTTAGCGGTTTTTGTAAATGACTAATTTTCACTTTATGTCGTCGTATTTTTTTAAAAGGTGTACATGTGGGAAGTGTAGTTTTACATTAACTGTACGTGATCATGTCGTTTACTTGTTGTGCTTAATACACGGCGATAGTTAACAACTCACAGACATTTGAAGCAGTTTTACTCACCGCCTGCGGTTCCAACGCACGACCGTAAACCTTTATCGTTGGGACTGCTCCATCCTTAAGCATTAGACGATCTGCAAATCCGGCGTCGAACTGGGCCTTGTTTATAAAACAATCACAGCCGATGACTTCCATAATGCCGAGCACAGCGCTTTAATAGGCATAACGTTACTTCTCTCGCTCTAGGCTACAGCTGCGCGCGCGCCCTTCCGGGAGAATTGCCCTTAGGACCCGTATAAGGAAATTCCACCCTAGCTGACGTCACACAGGCCCGTACTCGAAAAAAACTTTCCGAAACTTGTGACAAACCGGAAGGAGTATTTTGAGAACAGAAATACTCAAATCAAACGTACTAAATTTACTAAACTAAACTAAATTTTTGAAACTTTGTCCATGTTTAGCATGGGGATCCAACTCTTTAATAGTGTAAAAAAAATCACTATTCATGAAATAGCATTTCACCCCCCCTTTAATGTTCCTCGCGACTGTTTTGAGTTTAGGTTACTACAAGCAATGGCGACTGAAAGAGAGCGGATCATGTTGGAGTTGGAGCTTATCGACGTGGAAAAGCAGTTCATTTTTAGGGTTTTTTTAAGTTTCGCTGTACTTAGAATTTAAAAATGGCGGGCGGTGCAGAAGAACACGCCGGAAACGCGATACTACAAAGCAAGGGGGTAATCCATCTGCCGGAAGTTTAAGCCTCGCGGGAGCC
Organism: Chrosomus eos; assembly: GCA_036326025.1. NCBI lineage: Eukaryota > Metazoa > Chordata > Actinopteri > Cypriniformes > Leuciscidae > Chrosomus > Chrosomus eos. Next base: position 20,620,931 of record CM070839.1, on the reverse strand, counting down.
GCCATTGTAGCAGAACTTCACCTGCTGTTAGCATTCCATTGACTCCCATTCATTTTGGCGTCACTTTTACAGCGAATAACTTTACATCTGAGGCGTCCAAAGACTTTATTTGCCCATTATTTATTTCTAAAGAAACACGACAATGTATAAAAGGCTCCATTACTGTGTATCTTACGTTATGGCCCCGTAGAAGCCGTTTTTGTAAAAAATAGGCTAACGATTGCATCATAATTACGCGACTTTCTGGCGCACAATAGAGACATTACCGTATAGACAAGGGGAGAAGCTCACATGCAATCTTTTACCGTCTATGAGGCAATCGGGGGGACATAGAGGCATAAAGTCAAGGGAGAAGCCCATAGATAGAGAGTCCATAAAAGCAATGGGACAAAATATTTCAACAACGTTTTTAAGAAATTAGGTGATTCAGATTTGTCTTGCCACCGCTACTAGAAGATTTACAACTGTCAGACTGTCGTCAGTCACGCTCAGTTTGAGCCTGCGCAGTTGCTCAGCCATCAGACAAGAAGTGCAATAATCGGGCTTCAAGTCTTCTCCGTTGAAATCAATGGGGTCGCTGTTTCCATTTCTTTTACTGTCTATGCTACCAAGCCGACCAATCACAGATCTTGCGGTCCGCGTCGTCGCGACGTGTAGTTACATTTTTGAGGAGGTGCGCGTCAGGTTACGGCGAAGGGTACGGGGTATGGTACGTATGGTAAGTATAAATTGGCCTTAATAATCATTTAACTGATGAAACCACGAATGGGGCAGGATTTCATCCAAACCAATCCGCCGCCTTGGGTCCTGCTGCAGAAGACACTGAATCAGATGGCAGCATTCTGTGCAGAACGATGAGAGAGAAAGAGAGATGGGAGAGTCAGATTACAACCTTGAACATTACATATGCTATCTTTATAATAAGCTGTAAGATTTAAGATTCTAAACTGTAAGTTCAGAACTTCCAGAATTCCTGGCTCAGGTTTGATCTTTTTGTGATAAATGCCATCTTACCGTGTGACAAGCCAGGCTGATTCCAAATGCCCGTATAAATCGCCAGCAGTTCGATGGGTTCTGGAAAGTGTCCACACACCATTCTGAATAAGAGGACTCCCAGTGACCACACAGTTGCAGGATTCCCATGGTACCTGCCCTCTGTTCTGAACTCCGGGGGGCAATACTCTTCTGTGCCTGAAGGAAAGACGTTGTGTCTGATGAGTAAGCTTGAAATATATTTATAGGATATGCTACAGTTGAAGTCCTAAACTACAGGTTTAAGTCTTGATACATACCACTGAATTGATTATATGCAGATTCCTTCAGGAGATCCCCACATCCGAAGTCAATCAGTTTAATCTCTAATGTTTCTGGATTGATCAGCAGGTTCTCCATCTTAATGTCACGGTGGAGAACTCCACGGGCACTGCACACGTTAGCGGCGTGCGTTACCTGCCACATGACAAGTCGCGCTACAAATTCATTGAGAGTTCCTCTAAAGAGGCTAATGTAGTGACACAGATCTGTGCAGGGTGAGGGACACTCCAAAACCATGATGTAGTAGTCAGGTTGTTCCTGCCAGTCCAGCAGCTGAATGATCTGTGGAACTTTAGGGTTCCAATTAACCAGGAATAACAGGCCGACCTCTAACGGAAGGGGTGCGGGATGACCAGGCTAGAAGAAAGATCATTTTTATGATTGTTAGATGGGGGTGCTTTCCCAAATAAAGATTTAACCCAGTCTTGAACAAATTGTTGGCATGGTTTAAATTTAAAAATGTGAAAAAACATAGAAAGATTAGTCTACTTACAATGGCAATGTACAGCATATTCCTCGGCTTTCTGGCAATTTTTACTGCCACCTGACCAACAAAACAAAACATTTGTCAAAACAAGTGCACTAAAAGTAGACATAATATTGTATGTAAAATAATGATACCTTAAGGCCATCCTCCAGGCGTCTCCCTTCATAGACAGTGCCGAATCCTCCTTGACCAAGTATTCTGCCAAACTGATACTGGCTCAAAATGTTTTGTGGATTTGCAGTCGGCAGGCCAGAAAAATGAGGCTCTACATTTTGATATAATGCAGAAAATATTAACCAAAAACATGATTCAATTAAATATTAATGAAATCCTTCATACTCACACATTATGATGATTCTTAAGTTTGGGCATTTATGATTATGCTTAGCGTTAATAAATGGATACTATCTAGCTGAAAGATTATGTAATGTTTTTGATGTACAGAGCAAAAACAGTTACAGATTCTAATGGCGAGGTTATCTGATTTACCTTCAGCATGTCTCTCGTATATAGGCACAGCAGCCTCATCCTCCATATGCTGATCCTGACCCTGATCCGAGCTGCCTTTCGGGTCGTACATTTGAAAGCTGTGAGAACTGCTGGTAACAGTTGTCCATGTGTTTTCATCTGTGTTTAAAGATTGAACAGAAGTCATGGAATACAAATCTGATCCTGCCCTTAATTAAACTTCAATCAATTGTGCTTTGAAATAACGTGTGAATGTGTGGATTTTTTCTTATGAACAGAAAATCCCCCTATTCTTTACAGTTTTTTACAGTCGCTAGGACCCATTTTTCAATACTTAAGTCACTTTTTCAAAACTCTTCACACAGTTCTCCTAACCAACTTTCAGCTCGCCACAGCAGTTCATTTCACATTCAAAATGCACTAAAACTACCAAATCACTTCATACATATCTCAAATCAACACATTCTTCCATAACACTAGCAAAGGTTGACAGCTAACAAACACACTTTGTCACCCACAAAACAATAACATAAAAAACACTAACAACAGGTAACTTTATACAATGTTTTCCTATGTAAATGCTTTCTTTCTTCTACCTCTCTACTGTTTAGAATTCACTGCAATACTAGAATGAATCAGACATCATGCAGTTATTATATTTTATGTTTTTGGAGTAATTCCAAAGTACAAAAATTTGTATACACACCATCCACCGATACAGATACAATAGGAATCAGCTGTGGTTGGTCCAATTGTTTTTATGCCATTTAATTTTTAGATTCTAAATATATTTCATTACAATATTACTGTAGAAATGTTGCAAAATGCTGTCTTATTCAGTTTTGTATTATGTTATTGTTTTGAACATAAGTTTAACAGTTTTAAAAACAGTGTGTAAGCATGTGCAAATTGGCCTGTAGGTACACAGAGTTTTGGCGGTTGTTGTGTCGAAGTAAGAAAAGAATTAATGTAATTTGAAAGATGTAGTTATTGAATGCATTTTGTGCCAAATCAATGATAAATGATCCACAGTTTAGCCCACATATATTTCCGTTGTGCTCACTGTGTGAAGAGTTTTGAAAAAGTGACCTAAGTATTGAGAAATGTGTCCTAGCGACTGTAAAAAACTGTAATAATGGCTGCTGATATTTAGGTTAAAGTGTTTTTGAAGCACAGAGCTGTAGTTAACACAACCAGTTACCAGTTACATGTCTCATAACATGTTCATTTGATTTATTATCAGTCCTTCTCTCTGTAGTCTGGTCCTGCACTTGCTGAAGCTGACTTGGCCTGGCTAATGTGTCAGAGGAATGAAAAGATGGCAACTTCTCAAAACTACTCTTTCTCTTCTGACTAGCATTTCCCTTACTAACACTGTCGTTCTGATGGTACAAAAAAAGAAGAAAGAAATACAGGGTTATTGTCAACATAAACAAACTAAAGAGATTTGACTACACATTTTTTCTTATGCCACAACAGATAAACAACATGCAAACAAATGCAAAAAAAAAAGAAAAGAAAAAAAGACTCAACATTCAAAGTCATTTGTAGCTGATATTAGGCTTAGTACCTTAAACCATCTGTGGAAAATAATTTTCCCCAAACTAATCCGCCGGTTTGGGTCCTGCCGAAGGAGGGATTGAATCAGATGGTAGCATTCTGTTAAGAACAATGGGGGGTGGGGGGGGAGAGGGAGAGAGGGAGAGAGAGAGAGAGAGAGAGGAGAGAGAGAGAGAGAGAGAGAGAGAGAGAGAGAGAGAGAGAGAGAGAGAGAGAGATTATAACCTTAAACTTTACTTTACACCTGCAGTCTTTGTAATAATAAGCTGTAAGATTTGACCGTGCTAATCTGTAAGGTCAGAAATTCCGGAAAAATTCCTGCATTATCAACAAGCCCATCTTTAAAGCCATTTGGCTCAGGTGTTAATTTTTGCGCTTTTTTTCTTTGTTCTGTTTAGTGTGATTCAAAATAACAATTGGTCTTCTTGCCATCTTACCTTCTGATACGCCAGGCTCAAACCAGTTGTCATCATCAATCATCTCCAGATCATTACTTTCTGGGAATCGTCTACACACCAATGTGAATAGAAAAATTCCCAGTGACCACACAGTTGCAGGTTTCGCATGGTACCTGCCCTCAGTTTTGAACTCAGGTGGGCAATAATCATCTGTGCCGGAAGGAAAGACATTTTGTCTGATGAGTAAGCTTGAAATACTACTGCATGTTTTCGAAGTGTCCATTAGCATGCAAAAACATTGGTTTTATTCGATTCAAAGACATTGGTGCATCAATTTAGGACTGTTGACATTTCCAAACCAGGTGCGAGACAAGAAGTTTCCTCTGACACTGGATTAGTTCCCCCAAAAATGAAAATTCCTTCATAATTTACTCACCCTTATGTTATAATCCTGTATGAGTTTCTTTCTTCTGTTGAACACAAAAAAAGAAGATATTTTGAAGAATGTTGGTAACCAGACAGCGGACGCTAGCCTTTGACTTCCATTAAAGAGAAAAAAATACTATAGATGTCATGTCTATGGCTACCGTCAGCTGTCTGGTTACCAACATTCTTCAACATATCTTCTATTGTGTCTTTTGTACAGGTTTGGAACAACATAAGGCTAAGTAAATTATGACAGAATTTTCATTTTTGAGTGAACAATCTCTTTAAAGGCAAAACTACAAGTCCCTTTAGTGTGTCTTGTCTGGTTAGGATATACTTTAACTAGAATTGAAGTCCTAAACTACAGGTTTGAGTCTTAATACATACCACAGAATCGATCATGAGCAAATTCCTTCAGGAGATCCCCACATCCAATGTCAATCAGTTTGACCTCGAATGTTTCTGGATTGATCAGCAGGTTCTCCATCTTAATGTCGCAGTGAAGCACTCCACGAACACAGCATGTGTAAGCGGTGCACAGTGCCTGCAGCATTATAAACTTGGCTATGTCCTCACTAAAGGTGTCTTTGTGACGATTTAAAAAATCTATCAGATCTTCGCAAGGTGAGGGGCGTTCCAAGACCATGATGTAGCGGTCAAGCTGGTCTTGCCAGTCCAGCAGCTGAACGATCTCTGAAGTGTTGGGGCTCTTATTAACAAGAATGAATAGACCTATCTCTATTGGAATGGGTGAGGGATGACCAGGCTAGAAGAAAGATAATTTTTATGATTGTTAGATGAAGGTGCTTTTAGTCCATATCCATATCGTTTACATGTTTTAAGTTTAACGATGTGAAAAAACATAGCAAGTGTTGCCTACTTACAATGGTGATGTATTTCATGTTCCTCGGCTTTCTGGAAATTTTCACCACCACCTCAAGGCCGTCCTCTAAGCGCCTCCCTTCGTAGACAGTGGCCAATCTTCCCTTGCCAAGCATTCTTCTGATTTCATATTGGCTCAAAATGTCCTCTATTAAAAGATACATAATTAATAGTTAGAAAATTATTTATAGGGTGTATATATGAGGACTAAGAGCGGTAGCAACACCAAAGCAAGCATCCATGCATAATTCTTATGGATTTATGGGCTGACTGTCATACACATTTGGATTAATGAATATGCAAAACCGCAGCATTAACACAAAAATCATCTATACTGTTTTTTATTTATTTATTTTTTTTAAAGGTGGATATCCAGGGCACCAAATCATTACAACACATCAAAAGGTTAAAAAAATGTCTCTGAGCTAGTAAAAGTATGTCTATCTTTACTACATACACAGAGAAGTATGTTTTATTATTTTACATAGGCTATCTGGATGATATATAAATCACAAGTTTAAGTGACATTTTTTCCCATTGAAGTGCCACTGCTTAAAAACAGCACAGGAAACACTGCTTGTGTGTGTGGTGTGGTGTGTGTGGTGTGTGTGTGTGTGTGTGTGTGTGTGTGTGTGTGTGTTGTGTGTGTGTGTGTGTGTGTGTGTGTGTGTGTGTGTGTGTGTGTGTGTTAAACTGTGATGACTCTAGGGTGGCAGATGTTTTTTTTCAGCACCCGTGCCACCCCTGTAATTAACATGAAACTTTAGCACTGAAAAGTGTGTAATCTTTGAGATTATAGCAGTAAACTCACCCTCAACTTGAGCTGAAGGGGTTTGAACTTGCAGATGTTTAGAGGTAAGGACTTCAGACTGGTCCTCCACTTGCTGACCCTGACCTGGCCTGAAGAAGTTACGAGATGGCAGCTTCTCAAAACTATCCTCCCTCTTCCTCTTCCTCTCTTGCCCCTCATCAAAGCTCTCACTCCTCTTTTTCTCCTGCTCCTCATCAAAGTGCTCATTCCTCCTCCTCTTTCTCTCCTTCCCCTCATCAAATCTCTTTTCCCTCCTCTTTTTACTCACCTGCTCATCATCAAATCTATCTTCCCTTATCTTCTTACTCACCTGCCCCTCATCAAATCTCTCTTCCCTCCTCTTTTTACTCACCTGCTCATCATCAAATCTATCTTCCCTTATCTTCTTACTCACCTGCCCCTCATCAAATCTCTCTTCCCTCCTCTTTTTACTCACCTGCTCATCATCAAATCTCTCTTCCCTCATCTTCTTACTCACCTGCCTCTCATCAAATCTCTCTTCCCTCATCTTCTTTCTCTCCGGCCCCTCATCAAATATCTCTTCCCTCCTCTTCTTTATCTCCGGCCCCTCATCAAAACTCTCCTTCCTCCTCCTCTTTCTCTCCGGACCCTCGTCAAAACTTTCCTTCCTCCTCCTCTTTCTCTCCGGACCCTCGTCAAAACTCTCCTTCCTCCTCCTCTTTCTCTCCGGACCCTCGTCAAAATTCTCCTTCCTCCTCCTCTTTCTCTCCGGACCCTCGTCAAAACTTTCCTTCCTCCTCCTCTTTCTCTCCGGACCCTCGTCAAAACTCTCCTTCCTCCTCCTCTTTCTCTCCGGACCCTCGTCAAAACTTTCCTTCCTCCTCCTCTTTCTCTCCGGACCCTCGTCAAAACTCTCCTTCCTCCTCCTCTTTCTCTCCGGCCCCTCGTCAAAATTCTCCTTCCTCCTCCTCTTTCTCTCCGGACCCTCGTCAAAACTTTCCTTCCTCCTCCACTTTCTCTCCGGCCCCTCGTCAAAATTCTCCTTCCTCCTCCTCTTTCTCTCCGGACCCTCGTCAAAACTTTCCTTCCTCCTCCTCTTTCTCTCCGGCCCCTCATCAAAACTCTCCTTCCTCCTCTTCTTACTCACCTGCCCCTCATCAAATCTCTCTTCCCTCCTCTTTTTACTTACCTGCCCATCATCAAATCTCTCTTCCCTCATCTTCTTACTCACCTGCCCCTCGTCAAAATTCTCCTTCCTCCTCCTCTTTCTCTCCGGCTCCTCGTCAAAATTCTCCTTCCTCCTCCTCTTTCTCTCCGGCTCCTCGTCAAAGCTCTCCTTCCTCCTCTTTCTCTCCGGACCCTCGTCAAAACTCTCCTTCCTCCTCTTTCTCTCCGGACCCTCGTCAAAACTCTCCTTCCTCCTCTTTCTCTCCGGACCCTCGTCAAAACTCTCCTTCCTCTTCCTCTTTCTCTCCGCCCCCTCGTCAAAATTCTCCTTCCTCCTCCTCTTCTCCTCCGGCCCCTCGTCAAAACTCTCCTTCCTCTTCCTCTTTCTCCCCGGCCCCTCGTCAAAACTCTCCTTCCTCCTCTTTCTCTCCGGACCCTCGTCAAAACTCTCCTTCCTCCTCTTTCTCTCCGGACCCTCGTCAAAACTCTCCTTCCTCCTCTTTCTCTCTCCGGACCCTCGTCAAAACTCTCCTTCCTCCTCCTCTTTCTCTCCGGCCCCTCGTCAAAACTCTCCTTCCTCCTCTTTCTCTCCGGACCCTCGTCAAAACTCTCCTTCCTCCTCTTTCTCTCCGGACCCTCGTCAAAACTCTCCTTCCTCCTCTTTCTCTCCGGACCCTCGTCAAAACTCTCCTTCCTCCTCCTCTTTCTCTCCGGCCCCTCGTCAAAACTCTCCTTCCTCCTCTTTCTCTCCGGACCCTCGTCAAAACTCTCCTTCCTCCTCTTTCTCTCCGGCCCCTCGTCAAAACTCTCCTCCCTCCTCCTTTTTCTCTCCGGACCCTCGTCAAAACTCTCATTCCTCCTCCTCTTTCTTTCCGGTACCGCGTCAAAACTCTCATTCCGCCTCCTTTTTCTCATCGCTATCTCATTCCCCCCACCAGTAACGGACTGATAGTACTCCGTCGCGTTAGTGCTGGGTGTTGGGGGTGTAATTTGATGGGACTCGTACACCTGAGCGCTGCCAGAACTCATTTTTCTTTTAAGAAAACTGCAGAATTATCAGTGAGAAAACTGAGCATAGTGAAGCGCCTTTTCTTCTAACTGATGTAAAGTTCCACGCGCATGACGGGGCTTCATTATGTCGTCATCAATGTTGATTCGCGCAACCGAGGCAAGGTTCTGAACTTTTTCGCTGATAGACATTACTCTTTTACATTACACGAAAAAAGGGGGTTTCTGCACATTCTTTTATTAAATTAAACGGGAGGGGGAGGGGGGGGGTAACATAGAAGAATATTTATACATTTTGATTATTCATTTTGTAAATATAATATAATGGTACAAACATATCAGCATTTATATTTTGATGTATGGAAATTTGTACTGTTAATCAGAGTTATTGTCTTTTTTTAACACACAGACGAACATTTTTATGATCTTGTTAAAATTACTAACATTGTGCAGATTCTGCCTGTAAGGTTGTGAGTGACCATAGACATATGATGTCTGGTTGTGACTGCAGCTGCATTTACTGTGCATGTTACTGTTTAATGTTTTTTGATATGTAGCCTTCACCCATTAAGACGATCGCCTGCCTCCACCTACTGGTGGTTTAGTTTAGTGTTTAAAAGTATCATTCTTTCCAACATTTCTTATTTTGTATATTAAAAAAAGTATTCAAAACAATCTCATAACATTATTTGATGCATGCAGTTGTACTTTTTCAGTGTCAATTATTTAATTTGACTGGTAACAGCCGTGTCTTATTATTCTAATTTAATTTATTGATCACATTTTAGAATTTAAAGTGAAAGATGAAGCATATATTCATAACGAATAGGGAAAAGGCCCTTTATAAAGGTTAAAATATCATAAACATGCAGATTTGAATATGTCAAAGCTGACTGAACACTGATGATATTTTTTGCTTCAGAATAAATTATATTAACAACTCTAAAAAAGAAATCCTATTTTTTTTCCTAAGTGAATGACCGATTAACTTCTCCAAAGGACAAGCACGTGAAAAGACAAGCACATGTTGAGCCCTGAGTTATATTTGATATCGTTTTATGGTTATGTGGCGTCATAACCTGAATCATTCTGAATCAATTTTGAATCAATACTGAACAGATTTCTCCGTTATCACTGTAAAGCTGCATTGAAACGATGTTTTGTATAAATCGTTATAAAGTGACTTGACTATTATTCAGGGAAATAAATAAAAACGTATTTTTTGTTTTTATTGCACACATTTATAAATCTTGAAAAGAGGCCATCATGAAAAACTGCCCTTCATGTAGGCTAAAACACAAAATGAGATATCTTGACAGTTCAGTTGAATCATTTATTAATGAATGTCAAATCAAACAGAATCCCAGTCAAAGAAATACAGCTGAGTTACACTTAATGAAAGGGGTTGTTATTGTCACCATGCTATGATAATGTAGCCTATAACTCCAGATAAAATGTCAACCTTAAAAAATAGTTAACCATTTCAATTGTGTGTTCTATGGTAAAAAAAAAAAAAAGTAAACCCTATAATACGCATAAAATACATATTTGAAACCGTCACATTTCTAATATAGCCAACAAATATTTTATATTTTTACTTAAATATATATTTATATATAAACCTGACCATCCTCGGCCCAGTTGGTTAGCACGTGGAGGTTAGCTTAAGCAACAAACAATTAAAATAGAAAATTGTGGTTGTTTCAGATGCTCCGTCACTGAAGAATGCAAGCCTGCCCTGTGTGGCAATCAATCCCATGCCTTGATGCAACGCATGCGTCTTCCGCAGTTCTCCAGCCTATCTCAGGAACAATTTTATGGACATTTATCAGGTTGGAAACTAAAATATGCTAAAGAGACAACACTGAAAGTTGCTTACAAAATGTTCATGACACTCAGACTTTATTTGTCATATATATATATATATATATATATATATATATATATATTATATATATATATATATATATATATATATATATATATCATATTAGAATGGCACTTTTGAACAGTAGCTTTAGTACTCTAATTCGAAACACGTCCAACCCAGTCTAGATGTGTAAATTCGATAAAACGATACAAAATGGTAAAATACCAGCATGAGTTAAAACAAATAAGAGTGTAAAAGAGTTATAAGAGTGTAAAAATATGATGGTGGAATACTTGCCTTCTCTTTATGCAACATTTCAAAACTGCAGTTTAAAACCTTCTTAATATTTCCCGGGAAATTCTTTCCGCCAAAATACCAACAAAGATACAATATACGCGCCTTTACAGTCAAGTCAGTGGGGGAAGGGACTAAAAAGAATCCTATTGGTTCCTTAAAACAAGAGGGACCTGGGCAGCCAATGAAATGCGTTGTCATGGGTCAACGTCACACGCCGGCGCCTCAGCTGTTAGAGGAGGAGTTCACAACAACACATTTGGCGCTAGTTTGACGGCGGGTTAGTGTGGTGAGGAGCATTGAGGCTTACAAGTGAAAACTATTACAGCGATTGTCAAAACAATTTCAACTTTAATCAGGTAAGACATTCAATATGTTAATTCTTTAGTCTTTAAGAGATTGTTGTAGTTTCTTTAAATAAACTACGTTTATTCAGTGAATTGTTTCGTTGGCCAAAGGAGGACTGGCCCCCGACTGAGCCTGGGTTCTCCAAGGTTTTTTTCTCCATTCTGTCACCTGATGGAGTTTTGGTTCCTTGCCACTGTTGCCTTCGCCTTTTGGCTTGCTTAGTTGGGGACATTTAATTTTCAATTGAACAATACTATTACAACATTGTTTTCCTGTTATCTCTGTAAGCTGCTTTGAAACAATTGTATTGTAAAAAGCGCTATATAAAAAAGGTGACTTGACTTGACTTGATGTTCAGCGCCTGAACAAACAGCTTGGCGCCAAATGACTCACGACAGAAACCCCTCGCATTCAGTTTACAGTATTTGTAGGATATCTGCACGTGTTTTGATCTGCAACAAACAAACCTTTTTAATTTGTAAATTGTATTTATTTTTGCATAGTAGTGAATTAGATCTGATAGGAAGCATTGTGTGCGTAAGCAAAATAAGGAACCACAAAGCGCCTGTAGGGTCGTATTTGTGATCTTTAATCAGTGTGATTCGGAACAAAAAAAATAATTAAATATTTGTAAGACTTGATGCTATTATGCTAAACACCCCCAACAGGTTTTATGTTCGGATGTCTTTGTTAATGACTCACACCACGAAGTCTACAGGAAAACAACATTCACTTGCTAAATTCCTCACTGTTTTCTCTTCAAGTACAGTTTTGATGCAACAGATGTTCTAAAACAAAATGGGAAAGCTGACACTGAATAAATGGCAAACTATTAAAGCTTTGTGAATTGCAGATCATTGATTTCTAAGTTATCACTGTGCTTTTCTTTACAGATCTGCTTCCTGGTTTTAAACTAAAAATGCCCAGCACTCGCTCACAGAATCAGCCCACCCTTCAGTTCCCTAGAAGGAAGTCTTCCAGGTTGGGCTCTCGACCTAAAAGCTCGTCCGAGAATGCGGTGCATGTCCAGGCCACCCCTCTGTCCCCTAGAAAGACACATGTGGGGGATTCGCTTGGGGTCTGTCAGTCTCCCAGAAACTGTGTATTGAAAAACACCTCTCCGTCTGAGCGGCTGCCCCTGAGCCCCCGGAAACGCACTGGTGTGTAAATCATCACCTTTAAACGACCATCTTGGTTGCTTTACTTATAGTAATGTGGCGTGCTTTATCTTTTTATTTATGAAGCTCTTGTTTGTGTTTCAGGTGATGAAAACGGATGTAACCTCTTACCTTCTATGCTTGGCTCTCCGCCTAAGCAGCGCTGCGCTCCTCTGTGCTCCCCTCGTAAACTGTCTTTCAACGAGAACACACCGGTCTTCTCCTCGCCTCCACGTCCCACCCCGTCCTCGCCGAAAATTCCCCTGTCTCCTATTTCTCGTCCATCGCCAAAACGGCTGCATGAGACCCCCTGTACCAACCCGATCTCCCGTACAGAGGGAAAGATCCCTGTTACTCGACTGTTTCCTGTCAAAAGTAAGTTTTAATATTTATATTAAAATTGATGTCACATATTTTGACACTTGATAATTGATCTACATCGTTATCCCTGTAGAATCGGGTTATCAGAGTATAAAGCAGGCTCTTCACACTGCAGTGCCCGAACGTCTTCTCTCTCGTGAGACCGAGAGAGCTGCCATTGTCTCCTTCCTGGAGAACCATGTAGTGGCAGAAAAAACCCTCCAGCCTCTATATCTCTGGAGCTCCTGGCACAGGCAAGACTGCCTGTCTAAACTGTGTCCTGCAGGAGCAAAAGGTGAGCTCAAGAGAAAATATGTTCGTATGCAAATCAAAAAGCTTCATTTTAATAAACTCTACCTTTCAAAAGTATGGGGTCAGTAAGAATGCTTTGGAAGAAATGAACTCATATTCAGCAAGGATGCATTAACCTCTTAAGATCCAAGCCATTTTTGGGGATTTCCGCCTGGATTTAGCCAACCCAAATTAAAAAGCATATTGTTCCCACATACTTTGGGCTAAACTCACAATTTTTGTGTCATTTTACAGGAAACCCTTTGCAGTTTCATAAAACAGTGCTAAAATTGATAAACATTTAAGCATATGTTGTCTGAGCTTTAATGAACACAAAAAAAAAAAGGCGCTTTTTGATTTTTTTATTTTAAATTAATTTTTGAAAGTGTTTAACTCAGGCCATGTAGGGCATAGGGATATGCAGACAAGTATGGCTATTTCCTCTATATGGCAACAAACACTGAAAAAAAGAATTATTTCTCTATAATAAAAATGAAAAAGATATTCAAGCAAATCTGAAGGAGGAACATTACCTTTTTTTTATGTAATTTCTACCTACCCAAATCTAAACTCTGCTTATAGCCAAACCAATTGGTACATATGCAATATTCCAGTGTAATTTTAAAGAAAACCCTTTAAAATTGTATAAAACACTGCTGAATGTGATAAATATTATAGTATATGTTGTCTGTGCTATAGTAAACAAAAAAGAAAAAAATAGGCGCTTTTATGATTTTGATCATTTTATTCTTTCAGATGATGCAAGTCTTATCATTTGACAAATGATTTCACTAAAATCTGTGGTCTATTAGCATCTATAAAAGCATCATAATCCTCCAGATGTATTTCATTCATTATATGGGCATCAGTTTTGTCATCTGTGTTGTGTATCACCTCAACATCACCGGCCAGCCTGGAGATCTGATGCCAGCTGTGCCAACTCTGTGCCAACAGTGCCACACATCTTCAATAGAACCTGAAACAAAGAAATCACTGTTTATACATAGTTTCTGCATTGTAATAATATCACTTTCACAATATCAAAATGTAGATTTACTGAAATTGTCATTTGATTACACTTATGCAAAGTGAAACTAAGTATTGGGCAATAATAGACGCTATTGCGTAATAGCAGAAACATTAGACATTTATTTTCAAATAATAGCTTATCAGATTGGTTGCTGTGCTTTCACATTTCAAAACTAACAATAACTTTATCAAAAAATGAATATACATTGCTGAAAACTCAAAGGATTTTGTAACTTACCCAAACAATAGTCCTCAGAATGCGCACTCCAAACGTCCAAACGTCCATTTAGCTCGAACAGTTGCACCTCAAAGCTCGCGTTTATAAATGTAATTGATGCTTTTATATTTCTAGATGCATTTATAATTATCAAAACAGTTCAAAAGTATAATATATAAACACGCGCATCGCAGATATTCCTGTAAACAGACCGTAAGGCTTGACCGGAAGTGACCGCGAGCGCGTCCGACACTCCGGTCTGTTGACTGGCCGCGTCAGACGTGACGCGTGCTGAGTTCCTATAAAGATCTCTATACCATAATAAAAGCCTTTAGCAATAGCTAGAGTAAGCACAGGATCACAGTAAACACATTACTTGGAGATCTGGTGAAGTGCGTCGCTCACGCGCTCATTGCGCATCTGCTTTCAGTTCGTTCGAAAAGGATTTTCTCACCAACAAAAGCTCACAGAAACGTGAAAATGGTCTCATTTGAAAGATAACATCCTAAGCTAAACGGTGATGTAGATTATGTGGCTGTTTGCGGCTCACTGAAGCCGACATCGGAGCAGGAATGTGATACTTTTATCTGTCACCTCTTTTTGAATGTATTTCACTGTGTGATTGTTTTGAAGATATTTCGATCTATGATTGTCTCACAATGTAATAACATACATCGACAGATTCCTTAGAATGAGAGCTTTATTGTAATGTATGGTTTGACTTATTTGTGAAATAAATAAAAAATAAATATTTGTAGAAAGATTTCTTCGCAATCATAAAGCGGAAATATTTGCCTGGGACCAATGCCTATTTAAGCTAATATTCCATTTGCTATGTATCATAAAACCGAAAGTGATGGTATTCTGTGTAAAGTATAGATTCTAAGCTTTCAAATGATACCAAGAATTACTTGATACCTTATATGGAAGACCAATAAAACAACGTACGAAAATCATAACAAAGATTTTTTATCCCGGTACCGGGATAGCGGATTTTAAATTGATCAAAAGACCTACATTTCTATTAAATGCTGTTCTTTTAAACTTTCTACTCATTAAAGTGCATTGGGGGGAAAACGTAGCCTCGCGAGACCATCCTGATCTCGCGAGCTTTCAAGGTTTCACTCGCAGATCAGTCTGGATACTTTCCGTTAAAGAAAATTTGGGAGCAGTTCACCAAACGAACGTCCAATCAGCGTTGGCTTTGAGGCGGGTGGAGGTGTGACGCAACGAGAAGCGCGACAGTTCAGTCTTAAGAACATATGGCGGCTTCAGCGGATGAAACTAGCATCAGTGTGGCTATCGAGCAAGTTTTATCGGAATTACAGAGCTAACGAGCCTTTACCTGCAGCAGCAAGAGTAGCCTGGCTTGTGGTTGTGTTTTCGTCGTCGCTCTCATACTTCGTTGATCTGATTGGTTGATTTGGCCCGTCTATCACCAGCATAGGCCAATCAGCTAACCAGTATTTTCGCCCCTTACCAAAACTACTTCAACGGAAGGTTTCCAGATGGATATGCGGAGCAAATCCATCTGGCGGAGTCAGGTTAGGGAAAACGTGTTTATTGATTGAATAATAAGAAATGTGTCTTGAGCAGCAAATCAGCATATTAGATTGATTTCTGAAGGGTCATGTGACACTGAAAACTGGAGTAAGGATGCTGAAAGTTCAGTTTTGCCATCACAGTAATCTGTATAAAAAATGAAAATAGAAAACAGTATTTCTAAATTTTAAGAACTATTTCAAGGTTTTTAAAAACAAAACAAAAAAGTTTGAATGGTAGTGTTCATCTGCTTTAATTTTTCAAAGCAGAGCAATGTCTGTATGATATGTGAAAGTGTGAAACAAGATATTATAGCAAGAAACAACTGTTTGTAAGTAATCTAACCTCTCTTCTGTTTTCAGGCTCTGTTGAAAGGAGTTCAGACTGTGCTCATCAACTGTATGAATTTGCGCAGCTCTCATGCCATCTTTCCATTGCTGGGAGAGAGACTGGGGGTTCCCAAGGGCAACAGCGAGGCTCGGCTGGAGAAACACCTGACCAGCTCTGGGCCCACTGTGTAAGTCAGCTCGCATTCAGACAGTACATCGCTCATGCTAATTTGCGTGAATTGTTTCAGGTTTTTATGCTAGATTGTAGGCGCTATTCATCTGGTTTAAATCTTATTGTGTTTTTTTTGTGTGTGTGCCCAACAGGCTTTTGGTTCTCGATGAGATGGACCAGTTGGACAGCAAGTCCCAGGAGGTTCTCTACACAATCTTTGAGTGGCCTTACCTGCCCAAATCTCGTGTTTGTCTAATTGGTACGATTGTTTTAACAAATTTGTGGACCTTAAAGGTGGCTTAAGGGATTTCTGAGAAACTGTTGATGTTTGAAATCAATCCAAACAAACACACCCCTTCCTTCATTGCTCCACCCAAAGCAAAATAGTACTTCACAAAGTTAATGAACGAATGACAAGGAAGAACAAAAAATGGTAATGCAGTACACAAGAGTACATACAAGCAAAAGTTGGTTGTTAGTCGCCAGCATTTTCAACAGTGTTTCTCAGAAATCACTTACTGAATCTTTAATAGCTGACTTGATTTCTGCTAACGTTCTTCTTTACAAAGCGGATCGTACTGAATGTCTGCTGACATGTGAACTTTGACCCCATAGGTATTGCAAATGCATTGGACTTGACGGACCGTATCCTTCCTAGACTCCAGGCAAAACCACATTGCAGACCCAAACTGCTCAACTTTCCTCCCTACAGTCGTGAGGAACTCAATGCAATCGTCCAAGACCGGCTCACACAAGTATGCCTACTTGCGTATTTTGTTACTTGCTCTTATCCAGTCTCACATTCTGAGGTAATAATACATTGGCGTGTTTGTGCGTTTAGGTGTCAGGTGAAGGTGTTCTGGATGCCGCGGCTGTTCAGTTCTGTGCCAGGAAAGTCTCAGCAGTGTCAGGAGATGCTCGCAAAGCACTCGACATCTGCAGGTAAGAGAACAGGCTCTACTGCTGAATCTCCAGCACAAGTGTGACGGTTGGTTTTGTGAGGTTCTCACACATCTTGTGTCTATCCTTCAGGAGGGCCGTGGAGATTGTGGAAGCGGATGACAGGTCTAAAACGACATCCGAACCGGCGGTCAGCCCTAAAGGTAGGAATTACTGTACAAGATGTAGTGGAAAATAACTCGCACCAGACTATAAGCGTTGTTAAAAGGAAGAAAAACACGTCGCATCTAGTTATATTAAGTAGATCTAGTCGCAAGTAGTTCTATTCAGAAATGATATAACACTGGTAAATAAAAAATTGTTTACTGACATTAATCAGTTTTTGTTCCCCTCACATTTCAAAACAAATCCTTAAGTTCACAGCAGAACTGTGTTCAGAACAGAATGGAAAAAATTTGAATTTTTTAGGAAATGTGCTTTACAAAAAAAGCCAAATATGCACATTTTGCATATATTCTAAAGCAACTTGTATGCAATTAACGTCAAGCGCACAAAACATAAGTAATGGGACTTTTCAGATACAGTAGATTGTTATTATTATACAAATATTATCAAATTGTCCTATTCTGGCTAGTTCAGATACATTGTTACAATGTAATAATTAGTGATGGGAGTTTTCAAAACACTGCTTTATGAAGCTTCGAAACCTTTACGAATTATTTTTGAACCACTGTTCGGAGTGTGTATCAAACTGTCAAAATTACATGAGCTCAGTAAACAAGGCTTCTTTACGTCATAAATATTTTAAACTTCCTATGGTTCGCAACTAGAGGACAATAATATCTGTGAACCAGTGTCTATTAAAAGTTTTTCCTCTTTTTTTTTTCTTTGACGTATTAATGAGATTGAGATTTTATATATATATATATATATATATATATATATATATAATTAAAATGACTATTGTAGTTAAGTATTTCATTGGCCTGATTAACCAAGTTCTCATAAAACAAACAAAGCAAACCCCACAATTTAATAACACGTAAATACACGTAAGGTTTTTGTTTTAGATGATTGGTTTAGCATTTAATATATTTACACATTCAATAAAACATTTGCAATAGGTTTTGCTGCATTTACACCGTTCAGACCAGCAGGCGTCACCAGCGTGTGTTGTTTCAAACCCTTTGAAACTGAATCATTTTGTGAAGCAGTTGATTGGTTCAAGCTTAGTTTCTCACAGCACTAGTGATAATCATTCCAGCATTATTTCTAAGGAAAATGAAATGACGAGGGATTTGTCTGGACTCTCTTGTTGCAGTGTCGCGGGTGAGCGTTCCTCAAGTGGCTCGTGTTTTGTCTGAGGTGTATGGCGACCGCATGGCATCCAGCAGTAGGGACGGTGAGAGTTTCCCTTTGCAGCAGAAACTTCTGGTCTGCTGTCTGCTTCTCATCATCCGTAACGGCAAGTGCAAAGAGGTCCAGTTGGGCAAGGTGAGTCAAAGTTTGATCAATTGTTTCTAAACACCATAACTGAAAGGGTTAGTTCACCCAAAAATGAAAATGATCCCATCGAGTTATATTAAAAATATCATGGCTCTTTATTAACCCCCTGGAACCGTATGGATTGCTTTTATGATGGATGGATGCACTTTAAACAAAACATATCGTCGCTGTCCGATGAAAACCGCGTATGTCCATTTTGCCGATTTTGAGATTTTTCGACAGATAGAATGTCCGGGTTCATTTCCGTATACAGTGTGCGTCACATGTCTAAATGACCAATGAAAAGTTGTGAAATCATGTCATCTGATTTTCACGTATATCCATTTGGTGTCAAAGCTGTCAATCACGCCGCGTATCTCCCGCCCTGTGGAGGCGTCTCGCAGGTCTAAGCGTCTCTGGAAGCTCAGGATTGTATAGCCGAATAACTCTGTGAGGTAAAGTATAAGCAAATGTTTGTTTTTGACAACACTGTTCAAGTTTATTATATATTCGCAATATATTCACAACTGTTATTTACCGGTAAATGGTCTAGAGGAAGTAATTGTCACTGTTTATTGTGGAGATGTTAACGCACGGGTCTGTTAACAATAGCCTACTTTTAAGGTAGTCTAATATTTTTCTGACTAATAAATTACTGACACAGTAAAGGGTAGATTTAAATAAAGAATAACGAATAAAGAATAATGAATTTTAAATAAAGAAAAGCTAAATTCAAATAAAGAAAAAACTAAATTTAAATAAAGAAAAATTACATTTAAATAAAAAAAAACGAAAATTGAATGAAGAAAAAAACAAAAATTAAATAAAGAAAAAAACGAAATTTAAATAAAGAAAAACAAAATTAAGTTAAATTAAAAACGAGATTAATTTAGATTGATAACATAAAAAGGCTAATACATGTTGGGTCGGTGTACTTTTTCGTTCATTTCGGAATGAAAGATGAAATGTAAAAAAAAAGGGGGCAGCTTGTTTTTTTGTTTAAAAGAACAAAACAGAAATGGCTGTATTTTTTGTAGGCTACATAGCATAGCCTACTTTGTTATTGTTTTAGTATCATAATGATTAATGAATGCACGCACAATTATCCGTGAACATGATTTGAAGCCTTTCAACTTGTGTGTGCAAAATTCAGAATTAAATAAATGTGCAGCAATTTGTACAAATAGAGTCTGTAGGTCTACTATACTGTTGTAGCCATTAAATGAGCGCATTTAGTTTCATATTTGTTAAAATATTATGTTTTTTTTTCTTCCATTTTTGTTGATTCATGAAAAGTGAACAGCACGAGTAATAGGATGCACAATTTGAGACATGGAGTGTCAGACATGATTTTGACCACTTCATTAAGTTTTATTTTGTGGAAAACCTTTCTTTAAAGTGAATTTCGTTTTCTATAAATTGTATCTTAATTTTAATTCATTTTTCAACAACCAATTGCCTGGAGTGGATTTAATAAATAAGAAGAAAAAAATATATAGCAATATAATCATGAGGCACCCGCGTGGTCACATTGCACGTTAACTGGAGCGCATCTCATCCTAACTTAACAGTGTATGCCTCACACAGACATGAGAAAGACATCGAATGCACAAAGCTTGAAAAGTCTTTAAACGAAATAATTCAAAACGAAAAGAAAAAGGCTACTCTCTGATTATGTATGATTATATGAGTGTATTGATTCATTGTGCCTTCATATTTTGCAAGAGACATTTAATAAACTCAGCGTATTTAATAAAATGAGACGTAGGCTATTTAATAAACTGAATGTATTTAATAAACTGAGCGTAGCCTATTCATCTGTCAATATGAAACGCGACTTGGCCATTCTAATTAATGATCGGAAGAACGCGTATCGACCACCGTTACTGTAAAATATGCACGTATGTCCATTTAAACTCGATTTTGGTCAAATGTGGATTATATCATTACACTGGCAATTATATGGTTACATTTAAAGATACCGTACCAAGTATGACAACGCTATGTTCAACTGCTTTTGAATTACCTTGTTTTTTTCACTTCCTGAAAAGTAACCGTTTTGGACATACGTGAGTTTCATCGGGCAGCGACGATATAAAACAAAGTGCCAGAATATTTTTTGGGTGAACTAACCCTTTAAGTGTAAATGTTCAGACTACATTGAAGAAGTGTTGGTTTATTCAGGGACTGCTTTGTTTCTCCAGCTGTGTGAGGTGTACAGTAAGCTGTGTAAGCAGAGGCAGGTTGGAGGAGTCGGACAGACGGAGTGTCTGTCTCTCTGCGGTCTGCTGGAGAGCAGAGGAATCCTCATTCTTAAAAAGGCCAAAGAAGCTCGGTTGATTAAAGTAAGTATTTATGAATAGAATGGCGTTCAAATCGTAAAGTAATCAATACTTCAATTTGTTACAATTTAATGATGGTTCTAAATTATTATTTTTTTTCTTTCCTAGATCTCCCTGAAGATTGAAGAGCGAGATGTGGAAAACGCTTTGAAGGATCGAACTCTCCTTGGTAGCATATTAGCGGCTGGTCTGCCATAAATCTACAAGAGTCTTAGCTTTTTTTTTAAATTTTCTTTTTTTCTCATTCCTTTAAATATTTTATATTGATGAGCGGTGAAAGTCTTCATTAAAATGAGATGTGCTGTTTTGAAGAGGGATGATTTGATCCAAAAGGGTTAATGTCATTTTATTATGTTTGTGTCAAACGTTTTACTTGCCTTTTAAAGTGTCATTCTTCTTTGATGCTTCCAAACAGAAGATATTGCCTTCTATTTTATTTTGTACATCAGCTTTGTAATGTTTTTTGGGGGATACACCTTTAATAAAGCAGAATGTATGAATTTGATTCAGAGTAATTTATTTACTTATCTAAACCATTTCAAGTATGGCACACTTAAAAACAAATGTTTTTCTTGACTGTTCCTCCCTGTAGAGTTAAACATTGAGCCAGTGCATGCTTGTGTAATTTGTATGTATTAAACAATTTAATTTTTATTTTATTCCAATTTCCAGTGTCCATTTTTAATGTCCAGCCTTCACTAAAGCTGAGAACCCAAAAGATTGGTCAGCAAATCAAGATGTATTTTTTTTATTAAATCAAAGAAAATGTACAGTTTTTTTTTCCTCAATTGCAAACACTGATTCTGCAGGCACAAACTCCCAAACCATTCATTCAGTTCTCAACAGACATTTCACAAAAAAGTTTAACTCCTGTGGTCACACATTTCAACTTTTGTAATGTTGCCGCAGAAATACCCTCATTTTACTCTGGTTTAACCATGTTCTCATTCAGAAAATTAACTCAAGCATTAAACTCTAACACACATTTATCCATTTATGCAAACATGGTCATGTCAATAATCTAAGGCTGCCTCTGATCCCTGTGGTCATGGCATAAGTTGGTCCCCTGCACATGTCATGGCACAGTTTAAGCGGAGACATCCCAGGCCACTATATACATGCCTCACATAACCTGTTTTTTATTATATACCTTTCTTGTTAGGCTTTTAATGTGTATGTGTCTTAACTAATGTGTGATGCATTAAAAAACAAGGCATGCAATGCAGAAGCAGCCCAAGACAAGAAATCCAGGGTGAAGGAATGCAGGATCCCGAATCGATACACGTATTTAAATAGGTTCAATATTGATCAGTGTTGTTTCCTCTTCCCATCCCTGGAAGGAGATAATTATATAGCTATGGTTAGTTTCCAGTTAAAGAAGTTCAGCGGATTCATGAATATAGGAAGGTGATTAGAGATGAACAAGAGTGTAACAAGTATAGTGTGTTGTTTTGGATGAAGTGGACAGGTTTCCAAAGAGACGCAATCTATTAGTAAGTTCTTCCAAGATGCAGTATGTACAGTGTTCCTTAATTTCCAGTTCATGAGAATCGTTTTCTTAGCACCACAAGGATTAGTTGACTGTTTGGGTCAATCAAAAACAAGTAGCATAACTGATACAGCAATCAGAATCTCAGGATAATATAAATAGGAGCACAGGTTTATACTTCACTATAACCCAAACTCAAATTTGTAGCCATTATTTTTGCAGAACTGAGAAATTACTACTTAAGGTCTTTGTCAGAAGACCAAGAAACTGCTGTAGTACTGTAATGAAATTTGGCTAAATGTGTAGATGCGCAATTTATTTTTTACTATACAGTAATTAACAGTATACTGTATTGTGTTGAATACAAAGTTAATATAAAAAATGTTGGTATTTGAAATTTTCATCTATGAAATTATGTAATATTTTTTTTTCTATTTCTGGTATCTGCACTCTTTCATTTTTTCGTATACTGTAATAGACATTGAGCTGGAAAATCATCTCTGAATCCCAATAAAAAGTTGCTGCAGTGTTATGAAATGACCTCACTAGTGTTCACACAAACAATTTCAACATCCCAGTCACAAAGCATTAGATAACATGGTTTTATTTCTTTTTTTGGACAAAGTATGAAGTAAAAATGCTACAAAGAATCCCTTTGTCAGTTAATATGTGAACAAATGTGGAGCTAGTTTTTTATAACATGGTTTAATCGTTTAGTTAAACATTAGTCCCTTTTAATCAGCACAGCATTTATTCATCACGCAAATAATAATAATAAGAAAAATCTCCATACACATTGCATTGCAAGACAAACAAAATCAGTATTTCCTTGTCGATACATTAAGACAGTTTCAGCAGAACACATATATGGAGTGAAAAAAAAACAAGTGGGAAAAGTTCACAAGAACTCCAGTATTTGACAGTCTCAGTTAAGGGAGGAAATATAATGCACTGCACTGAGATCCAAGCGCTGTAGAAAATCAACAATCCAGGAATTTCAACTCACTATCGCTGATTTCTGATCAGCTCCGATCACCCGTCTGACTAAAACCAATGTGAACGAAGCCATAAAGCTGACCTCAGGTCAAAGCTAAATCATTGATCGCATTTTCCAAAATCTTAAACCTATAAAAAGCAATATGATTATCATTATAAAATATTTGAATAAAATCTCTTTGGCATAGTTAACCATTCCGCTTACCAACAAAGTATTAATGCACCCATAAGAAACACTAAAATATAACATTTTCTACAAAAAGACATGTAAAATGCAACATGCTGTCATCCTTGTATAAAGGCAGGGTAAAGTTGCTCGATTCTGCCTCTCCCAGCACAGCGAGAATTGCATATATTACAGCAGTGTCAGTGTGTGTTTACTGAGAAATGGACCACAGGCACCCAGCGATGAAAAAAAAACAACCTCTGCTGGGAGTTTCTGTCTAGTGTATTTTTTATAATCCTCTTTCAGTGGAGCTCAATTCATCATCAGGCTGTGAAATAAAAAGACAACACTCAATTTAATGCAGTTACAGACTTCAGCAGGTAAGTCCAATCTTATTTGAGTATTTGAATAACAACTAGTGTATTTGAGTAGTACTGACCGGTTAGTAGTTATCATGGTAGGGTCTGGTCATGGGGTTGTAAACCATGCCATTCCCATATTCATCTTGCATTTCATGATCTAGAGGCATGCCATCCATATGCATGCCATCACTGTATCCTTGATATCCTATGGGGGGGCCATAGACTTCAAGATCTGTACAAGACAAGGCACAAGACTGCAAAAGGTTAGTCATCTGCGCAATGTTATAGTCTCTGCAAAACCAACAAGGGGTTTCAAATCGTTATAAATATATATGACAGTTGTAGAGATAAGTAGCTGGTAAATTATGGTGAGATGATATACTAACCGTCCTCTGGAAGGCCAGGATCCATCATTGTGGTGGTTGCCTAAGATGTAACAAGGACATTGTTAAAAAAAAACCTGCTCCTTATGTACATATTTCTGATAAATTATCTCTTGTTGTGATTTGCAGAAAGCACATACTTTGTGCTAAAATGCTAAATACTGTAATCAAATAAAAATTGCTAAATAATAAGCCTAATTAGGGATAGTAAATATCTACTTACCAAAGCACAAAGATAAATTAACATTACGTTTTTTTTTAAAGTTGTAATTACTGTATAGGGCATATTCACAGTTTGTGAAATGTAAGCATTAAAAGCAATTGTTAAATACAATGGTTACAAATAATTGTTTTAATACAATTCACCAAAAATTCAAATTATGGGAAATAGTAGATAGTAACAATTGCAAATCACAAACTGATCAAAACATTATTATAGTATAACAAAATTATAAATTTACATATACACATAAAAAATAATATATATACATGCATGTGTGTGTGTGTGTGTGTGTGTGTGTGTGTGTGTGTGTGTGTGTGTGTGTGTGTGTGTGTGTGTGTGTTGTGTATATATATATATATATATATATATATATATATATATATATATATATATATATATATATATATATATATATACATACACAAATAACAAATATCATAATTATTAATAGTATTTTTAACCCACAACAAATTGAAAACAAAAACACAAAAAAATTAATTACCCCCGTTGTTTTAATTCATAGATAAAAACAAGTAAGATCTCAATGATATTTTGTCCACTGAAGTAAGAAATGCCCCTTGTTTCAATTTCACAAATGTGGTCACTAATATAAAGACCACTTTTCAAGAGCAAATATGATAAAATAAGGTCTATATTTGTTTTTATTTTTGAATATCCTGTTTCACTCTGAAATATGTCAAATTAAGGAAGAAAATTGTTAAAATGTTAAAAACCTCTACACCACCAGGGGGAAAACTCACCATCTCCCAAGCAGCTGGGTCATGTTTGAAGAGCGAGTGTGTGAGCTCCACTGATACTCGTTTCTTATAGTCGGGGTTTTTGTCCTCAGAAATTCGGAAGAGAACAGCAGCGGCATAGGTGGCTGAAAGAAAAACATGCTTTGTTACAGGCTTAACCCCAAAGTATTCTTCAGATTTGATGCAAACTCTCAGTGTGTACATACAGCTGAACGCATAGACTTTTGAAGTATAACTCTATTTGATAGCATGCACAAACACAGGCCCTTGAAACGTGCACACTAGAAAGTTTCATAGTTTCATTCAAAGTTTCATAACTTCTCTCCAGAAGTTATGAGTGATAAAAATGTCTTTGGATTAGTTTAAAGTAGAGATGTGTGATTATCTTTATCCCTTCACACAAGAGCTTGTCAATGAGGGAATCAATCTAAAGTCTTGAGTAGTTTGTTGTTGTCCTGTCTCCTTAGTTTCTTTTTCGACTGTAAAACAACAGCCCAAGCCAGTGTTGCCAGCTTGTGGACAAGCTAATTAGATCCAAAAAATTCTAGGAGCATGTGCAAGAGTACAGTACTCGAGTACTATGCTGAAGATTAAATCTACTATGCTTTGGTTATGCTAACCTCATAATCAATCTGGTTTTGCTTGTTTCTCTGATGTTTCTCTCTCACTCACCAATTCCTTCGTTGTTGGAATGGAGGAGCTCCATGAGAGGTGCACAGGCTCCTTCCGAATCAATGATCTCAGCCGACTGTTTATCAAGAGCCAGTTCACACAGAACACCAGCTGCCACACGCTTGACGTTATCCACTGGAGAATACAACAGCTGCAGGGACAGAACACAAGATGTCTATTATATACACTGTTGTGGCCATTTTTATGCATGTGAATGTAGCCTTTGCCCTTAGTCTAACATGCTCATAGTATATTAGTGGAAAGGTGTAAGAGTTACCTGAACAAACAGAGGAATGGTGTCCATGCTGGCAATGGTGGTTTTGTTTATAGGATCTCTGGCCAGGATATGCAGAGCACCAGTGCTGCCCTCAACGATCTCTTCCATTCTCACCCCATCCTGAGAGAGAAAAAAAAGGGTAATTTAATTAATTAAGTGACAAGTGAGGTATCCAAGTCGTAACATCTAGCTACGGGGGTGCCTCAGGGCTCAGTGCTTGGACCACTTCTCTTCCCCATCTACATGTCATCACTAGGATCTGTCATTCAGACATGTTTTTTTCTATCACTGCTTTACTGATGACACACAATTCTACCTGTCTTCCAACCAGAAGATACGACAGTAGCTGCTCGCATCTCAGCCTGGCTGACTGACATTTATGGGTGGATGAGGGACCACCACCTTCAAATAAACATTGCGAAGTCAGAACTGCTTGTGGTCCCAGCCAACCCAACACTCTATCATAACTTCTTCATTCAGCTAAGTTCATCATCCATAACTTTACCTAGGGCAGCCAGAAACCTTGGAATTGTGATTGATGATCAGTTGAACTTCACAGACCACATTGCTAGAACTGCCCGGTCCTGCAGATTTGCCTTATACAACATTAGGAAGTTTAAGCCCTTCCGATCGGATCATGTTACACAACTCCTTGTCCAAACTCTTGTCCTATCCAGACTGGACTATTGACATGCTCTCTTCCATGCCTTCCAGCATGCACTGTCAAACCTCTGCAACGATCCAGAATGCTGCAGCTAGAGTGGTCTTTAACAAACCGAAGAGAGCAAACGTCACACCTCTCCTCATAAACTTGCACTGGTTGCCAATTTCTGCTTGCATCAAATTCAAGAAACTGATGTTTGCCTACAGAACAACCCCTGGCTCTGCATCCCTATACCTAAACTCACAACTTCGGAGCTATGTGCCCTCCAAAAGTTTGAGTTCTGCGATTGAACGGTGTCATGTGGTGCCATCGCAAAAGCACTTTCACAGACCTTTACCTGGATTGTTCCCTGTTGGTGGAATGACCTGCCTAACTCAACCCGAGCTGCTGAGTTCTTAGCCATTTTCCAGATCTTTTTCGGCAACACATGACCCATTCATACTAACACTAACTATTCTATATCTATAAAAAATAAACTTGCTACGTGCACTGTGCTGCACTAACTGACGACTGGGCACAGCTCTTGCATATTGTTGCCTTATTGTTCGTTTTATTGCTTCTATTGCTTTCTTCTTTTGTACATTGCTTTGGATAAAAGTGCCTGCTAAATGATTAAAGGTAAATGTGAAAGTAGTCTGTACATTGTACACATAAAAGCACTGACTGAGTAATTCGTTTGGGAATTGGACTCCTCTGATTGTGCTACATGTTTTTGAATCAATAAAAAGAAATGATGTGTCCATGTTACAGCGACAGGTGAGGAATGCATACCTGGTATTGTTGTTGAGCAGTTGAACCATGTTTCTGTGCATCCTGATGAGCTTTTGAAAGCAAAGTGACCAGTTTGGGAATGGCTTCAGCATCTCTCAAAGGAGCCTGATTGGCTTGACAAAGGGCCAGGTTACGGATCAGACCAACCACAGCCTGTGATGAAGACAAACGTGAGGTCAGCAAGATATGGTGATATACTGCACAACAGGAGACCCAATAAGGCCCTCTATGGTATAAACTACACATTGAGAGGGATACACCCATAAAATATTGTCCCAGGGCCTGTGGATTTAAGCAACAGCCCTGTCACACAAATAATAAACCTAGGAAATTAAATGCTTTTACATTCTGTGGTGTATTAAAAGCTATTACTCTACATACGGCCCCCTCACATCAAGTCAATTTTAGTTCATTTAACTTGACCTGCCTATTTTTGATGCGTCACGCTTTTAATTGTGGAAGGAATGAATCAAGGGCGACAAAAGCTCCAGTGAATGGGGTATTTCTACAGTTGCACTGGTTTAATGCTTTATCCACACCAATAGGTGTCAGTATATAGACCATAACAACTATATAGTAAAATGATACAAATTAATAAAAAAGGATTTTAATTGATTTGATCAATATGTTTTCCTGAAAACTTTTAGGAATAAAAAATAAAGTTTCTTAAAGTTTTTTCTTTTTTTTTCTTTGGTAGTTTGCAAAGCCACCGATTGCTCACTGAGGTGCTAATTTGACAGTTCTCTGTTTTTCTCTCACTTACCTTAACGACTGGCCAGTAGTAGGGCTGATTGAGCAATTTGACAATAGCGGGGATGCCGTAATCGATTCGTACGGCATTCTGTGCAGCCTCAGCATCCGGGTGCCGGCTGGTGAGGTGGCGAAGGGCACAGACAGCTGGCTCGATCACGTCTTGTTTTGAACCGGCCCTCACGATGGTGTGAATCAGCGCCTCCACGCCATTACTCTGGGTCACCTGTGTTTTGTTGCGTGTGTTGTTGCAGGTGAGGTTGGACAGGATGCCTGTTGCGCAGGTCAACATGTTGATGTCATCGGATGACAGCAAACCAACTAGCACTTGGAGCAGATTTTCCATTCCGTCCTGCAGGGGTCGACAGAGAGCATTTAAGTTCAGTTAAAGCAGCAATGTTTTGCCATTTTATTTGGAGTACAATTTGTATAGAGCAGCGGTTCTCAATCTTTTTGACTCAAAGGTCCCCCACTGTCCAACACAATATTCAAAGGCCCCCACCATATAGACTATATGTAAATATTTCTATTATTTTTGCTGTAACTATGAAAATGCAAGTTTTCAAAGTTTTTTTTAGTTAAAAGAAACTAGGAGAGTAGATACATTACATTAAATTAATTAACCAGAATTCATTGACCAAAACTCGATAACTTTATGATTCTAGAAGTTTTGAGAACTGTATGTTTGTACAGTACAATAATCATTATGTGTATAGGTATGTCCACATAAAACATGATAACCCAACATGGCACAAAATGTCCTCACAAAGCAATATCCAGATTCCTTGTCTTTGTGGGGACAATTTTTGGTCCCCATGGGAAAACAGCAAAAAACATCACTTAGTATGATTTATAAGCTATGATGTAAAAGGTTTAGGAATAGTGTTAGTGTTAGGGGATAGAATATACAGTTTGTACAGTATAAAAATCATTCTGTCTATGGAAAGTCCTCATAAACTATGGAAACCGGAGTTTGTGTGTGTAAGATGGTGTTGGATGCATAAATTGACCTGTTTGGTTGCAGCGTCTGACAAGTTTCTCAAGGTCCACAGGCAGTTTTGCATCAGACGTTGACTAGAGCCGGTCAGATGCTTGCCAAGAGCTTGCATTCCACCTGACAGAAAATGTTAGATTAATTTGTAAAAAAAAAAACCCATCTTTGTTACTTGAATTAAAAAAATTAACTGAAATAAAATATTGAACAAAAAAAAAACTCATTTTATTTAAGCTAGTTGAATTGAAATGAAAAGGAAAAATAAAAGCTAATTTTATATATATAAATAAACTATATAATAGTATCTCAATGATACTAAAATGACACTTGCTTTTGAGTAGTGCTTTTAATTGTTCGCCAGGCGGCAACCACAATTTTGATAAAAAGCCACAATTTCAACCATCATTCATGTCCATAGTGTATTGGTACAATTAACAGTAAGTGTGTCAATTGCTTTACCAAGCACAACTGATTAAAAACACAAATTACTATATTTGGCCATGTTTGTTTTCCAGTTTGACTCACCAGCATCTACAATAGCAGGCTTGTTACTCGGGCAGACAGAGAGCACTTTGAGCACACGGCTAGTGGTCCAGAGCAGCTTCTCATAGTTGTTTGGTTCTCATGATGTTCACTAGACCCTCAGGGCCACCGTTTGCAAGAATAATCAGCTGTGAGACAATCAGACGTTAACGTGACAAACAATCACATTTGAAACAAACTCAACATTTATTAGTATTATTTTGTAAGATAGTAATTATATATATATATATTTGATTAACATGCATAACATAAACACCTTGCTCTCCTGGTTGCCATAGGACAGCAGCTGTAGGCAGTCTGTGGTGATGGCCAGGAACTTGGGGTTGCTTTTCTTCAGCAGGGGAACCATCCTCTGCAGACCGTCAGCCAGGCGCACCGCCATCTTGGCTCCCTCTTGGTGCAGAAGCAGGTTATGCAGGGTGGTGATGGCATAGAAAAGAACAGAATCCATCGGAGAACTGAAAAAGAAATGGATTAGGTGGTTCAAATCAAGTGCTTGATTCATTTCCTAATAGTTGGGGATATCCAGTTCCGACTAATGTAAAAAAAAAAAGAACATCGCTTTAGTTTAGAATGTCACATAATATATCTTATAGAAGCATTATGAATCATCACATTTTTAATTTTTAAATTAACAGTTTACCCCAAAAATTAAAATATCGTCATTAATGTCTTCCCAACTAAGCTCTCCTTTTTTATTTTACCAATGAAAAAAAAAAGGAGATATTATGCAAATATTCATGCTTGGTTTTATTAAAGAATTTACCAAACACTATTTGTTTTAGGACTTTTAACTGCCTTTCTGCAGCTTTTTGAAATTCAAATCAAATACTGTTGTAATTTCCTTATAATTAGAAATATCTACGTTCCAAATAATATAAATAAAACATATAAACAAACAACAAATGTATAAATTAATAGCTTTAGTTTACGGTGTTACAACTATAACACATGAAAGCTTTAAAAATCAAATTTTCAATAGTTTATTCCAAAAATGAACATTATCATTTACTTACCATTATGTTTATCATATTCATCAATGAAATACAATAAATGCATGAATAAACTACATCAATAAGATCAAAATATCAGAGCTTGGTATTACAGAATTTAGAACACAAATTGTTTAAAGACTTTTTAACTCTTTGAAAGTACGAATCATCGTGCACTTTCATTGTATAGAAAACCGAGGCTTGGACATTCTACCTAAAGTCTCATTTTGTGTTTTACAAAATAAATAGTCACATGAGTTTTACTGAAGTCCTTTACTTCAGTATTCCAGTCTCTCTCACCTCAGCATGCGCACCAGAGCTGGAATGCCCCCTGATTTGAAGATGGCGAGCAGCCCCTCGCGGTGGTGTGAGAGGTTGTGCAGGATGCTGGCCGTGGCGCGAGTCGTCTCCATGTCGGACGTGTTCTGCATTGCTCTCACTACGGCGGCCACCATCTGCGGGGACTGCATCAGAGCCCGGCGGGATGCCTCCTTGCGGGTCAGCTGGTTCACGATCATAGCTGCCTTATTCACCACGACCTGAAGACAAGAGAGAGGGTCAACAGTCACGACATGAAGCTACAGTGCTTAAATAATGTACTTCTTTTTGTATACGTTTTTGTGACGTAAAAAATAAATAAATCAATCAAGAGCAGAGAGTGAGTATGACATCATCAGATGTGTAATACAAGCAGCGAGGTACCTGATCATCATCGTTGAGGAGTTTGGTGAGCTCTGGAATGGCGCGTGTAGCGAGTTCAGCATCGTCCTGGTAGTTGATGAGGTGAACGATGGCGGCTTTGAGTTGCTGAGATGGTTCGGCTAGCTTCTGAACATTGGTCTGCTGGGACGGATCGATCTGTGTGGAAAGGATGGCCGATCCCTCCAACAATGTCTCAGGAAACATGGCCGCCCTCAAACGCTGGGCACGGGTCATATTTAATTGAGACTCCACGTCTGTAGGAGAGCGTTATACAGAAAGAATTATAAACTGAACTAAACGGCTTATTTTTGCATTTTCTATGCTTATTTTGGAGGGAAATAATCTGAAATAAATCTGCATTGTATGGATCCTGGCAAAGGCAATTGGTAAACTGATATAGGAAAGTTACTACATAATAAAATTATTTTAATATACAGTATATGATGTGTTTTTCACCTGCAGGGTTCTCTGTGATTGTGGTAGTGTAGGTGAACTTCTTGCTGCTGTACTCTGTTCCATCTTCGTCTGAACGAACCGTAGTGGCTCCTGATTGGATGCCTGAATCTGTCCCATAATACGACTGCTGCCACTCTGTGACCTTCACCGTGCCTGGGGCCTCTGCCACTGATACACACACACACACAAACACAACATGATTTATGTTGATCTATTACCTCGGTTTCGTCAATACCATTAAAAAAAACACCCTATGAAGTTACTCCAATAATCTTGCAAAGCATCATGGAACATAGGAAAAAGGGGGATAGATGACCTCAAAGCTAATAAACATGGATTACAAGGCACACAACTCCAAAGTTAATTTCATTTTAACCCCTTAACTGTCCCATATTGGGACACTTGGTGCTCTTTTTTTAATTAGCTTTTTTTCATATCACATATTTTATTAATCATCATAAATTGGGTATCAGTCAAAAACAAACCCTCTGTATTCATTCCTGTGAAAACCATTGACAGACATTGCGTTACCATTGAAATTGTATTAAAATTCATTTTTGGCGGGCTCCTCCCCCTAGTGGGCAGTTTCATATTACATATTTTTTTCTAAAAAAAAAAGTGTGTCTTAAAAAAGGGTCATGAAACCCCAAACCAAATTTTCTGAGATTTTAACACAGGTATGTGTGTTGAACACCATTGAAGACAATGTTAGCATCTGATAGATTTAATATTAGGGTTAAAATGGTTAAATTTGAGTTTTTTTCCACTTTTTTCATCTTCCGGGTTTAAAATCTTCATCGTGTATGCACTGTGAGTGCTTGAGGACTCATCGGTGTCTCATAATTATTAATGAGACTGAGTTTTCATATCCTATGAGAAGACACAGTCTCTTAATTGAAATAAAAAAAATGACATCACGTGGATCTTTCCAATGACAGACATGTCAAACTGTGATATCGCGTAGTAGATGAGAAAGGCAATCATGGGACGCAAGTGTTTGTTTTTGTGGTGCAAAAGTCCAAGTGGGTTGAATATGTTTCCCCGCGATGCTGACAGGGCTAGACTCACTCTGGGCGGTTGGTTTGCCATCAACCACGAACACATCTAAACTATAGTGAGTGCCGCAAACATTCGAGAGAGTTTCGAGAACTGGAGAATGGTGGACTTCGACCAATGCAGGTTGCGTCTTGCGAATGATGCGGTACCAAGTCCCGAGGACTTTTCTATCCCTTCAGAGGAATGTGTGTGTGTGTCTAAAATGCCATCTTTATTATGGGGTTCAGGGGGCACGTAGATCTAGGCTATGCACGGAACGTTTTTTTTAAGCGGAAAATTAATAATTTTCAAATATATGCATTTATAGTGTCTATATAAACAACTATATATTTTATAATGACATTATAATTATAAATGTAGTCTACATTAATATGTATTCAATAGAATTACGATTACTGTAGGCTAATATATGTAGCAGGGCATTCAGTTACTTTTGAAAGGACAATAATAAAGTGTCAGTGTATTTCATAAGACTTTAACTTTGCTAGCTATAAAACAAATCTAGCATTTCCTCACGTTTTACCACTGATTTTTAGTGACAGTCGATATGCATGGGACACTGGCGATGACAGTGATGGCCATACCACACCCACTCCCCTCCCTTCTCACAGCCATTCACGCCCATTTAAGTTGCATTTTTCAAAAAGATTGTGAGCTAGACTTGAGCTGAAAGAGGGGGGTTTCATGACCCTTTAAGAGAGTGCATTTTTATTAGCCTGGACTCACCAAGACTCTCATAAATTTCATTTCATTTGTACATAGAGTCTGGCACCACTCCATTGAAAAGCGTTAACTTCCTTGTAGGCAGGTACTCTATTAAAGTCTAAAACTATTGGATGTGGCCAGAGTCACTCTGAATCTGCCATAAGCAATCGCTAACGTTTGGTCGTGACGCATGTCTTTTCCTGAACCCAGTGGGGAGGAGAGCCACAACATCATGGCCACCAACAAAACTAAGTAAAGATTGTTCTTGCTCCGGCTTTAAATTCTTGATATTCGGCAGCGTCGCCACAACGGACCTAATGGCTTCGCTAACATCTTTCTCCGCTGCCATTACTGAACTACAACTCAAAATAACGCACAGCATCAACGTCATCGTTCTCAGTCACTCCTTTTGTTCGCTGATTGGCCCGGTAAAAAATTGACCAAAGAAAACCAAAATCTACAGCACAATCTCAGATGTAGTACTGAAGGAAAATGAAAATTGAGCGGAAGTACGTAGGAGGGCGAAGCCAGGCAAAAATTTTATATCACTTATCGGCATATTTTAAAGATTTTTACATTTATCAGTTAAATAATTTTAACAGTAAAACGTATGCTTCAAATCTCGAAATGAATGTATATTTTTATACTGTACATTTTAATGTTGTGATGCCTAAATTCACTTGTAGCATTTAAAACAATTTATTTAAAAGGCAGGGGGGGATTAGCCTGGTAATACCAGACTCTGCTACTTCACTTTGCTTCGTAGACAGAGTCTGGCATAGCATAATAGAGAAGTGTTTTCTCTCTCGCTAGGGGGCGATTTCTGAAGTTTAAAATCATTGGTTAACCGTAAGCCAATCAGATAAGTTTATTTATGACGTATGTTATGCGCTGACACAGCCGCATCGAACCACAGACATCATGCATCGAACTCAAATCTATGATCGAACTTCCACTGTAAAACTGCTGTAAACAGTTGATGATGCGAGCGAAATACCGGAGTGAACGCGGCTGTGAATGACTTTTTTGATCGGTGAGTGATGTAATAGAATGACTGCTGCGCTTTGACAGGGCGCAAACGAGCAGAGAGAGAGAGAGAGAGAGAGAGAGAGAGAGAGAGAGAGAGAGAGAGAGAGAGAGAGAGAGAGAGAGAGAGAGAGAGAGAGAGGGGAGAGAGAGAGCCGCGCGCGCACTCTCATGTCTTCAAACAACACGAGCGCTGTCTTGCTCTCTCCCTCGCAAATATTAATCAAAATCAATCGACAACATAGTAAAAGATCGGAAGACCGCCGTTTCACGTGGAGCATTTGGAGATTTTTTAGAGATTATAGACTCTAGGAACAACATCTCAATGAACAACATCTCAACACTATAAAAGCTTGTCTCATATAGAAACCTGTCTCAAATACAAGCCGGTGCAGTTAGACGATTTAGGCAAATAAAAGCCTGGGCTATTATTTAAGTTTTACGGTATTTAAGACCTGGAAAAGGAAGGAGACACTGACCTGTCAAAAGGCTCCCCAGTTTCTCGCTGACGATCGGCAATATTTGATAAATTAAACTTTTCCCAAAGGGAGTAGGGCCACAACATCACCTCCATTCAAAATGTTTAATACACACTCTTCTTGTTCGGGCTTCAGTTTGCTAATGCCGGGAATATTCTCCACAACAGAGCGAATTGCATCCGCGTCTCCATATCCGCGGTCGTTTTCGATTTCTCTGACCTAACTCTTAAACTCGGCGCTTAGCGACTACGTCACGTCTTTCAGCCCGCCTTCTGTTCGTTGATTGGCCCGGCTGTTTTCAGGCCGGTGGAAAACAGAAAGATAGGCCGCTATCTCAGACTGACTACAGGAGCGAAATGAAATTAGCGGAAGTAGGAAGTCTGACGTAGTCAGGCTAGGGGGAGATTTGTTCCAGAAAAATGTTTTGTCTTTTGAAAGTCTCTTCACAGACTGATAGCAATCACTAAGTTTAGTGGTCTAAATGTATATGTATATATCATCTGTGGAAGGTGTAGGAGCATAAAATGCTCATCCAATCATTGCATTCGGTCCGACGCATACAATGTCCTCCCTGCCTGTCAACGTATGTATTTTCATACCTCCGCTCGTGCAGACATCACACGTCATCAGCACGTATTATGCTATGCAAAGTTAGTCACCGAGTACCACAACCGAAACAGCAGCTGCCTTCTACAGTCCTTCCAGAACCAAAACAATGAGCTTATGCAGCGTTCACGCCATGCCTAATGTAATTCTGAAGAAATGGAAACCCGTGGCGTTATACTCGGAGCTGTTTGTGACTCGAATTTATGCATTTCAACGGCAACACTATCAACGGTGAAATGAATCTGCAGCAGTCAGGTGGTACCGTTCAGTGCTCTTTAAGTTGTTTATGTTCATTATTATTGTAATGCTATGTGCTTTGAGACATGAGGTAGTTTAACATGTGCTTTTAGACATGAGTGGTGCTTTGCAAACTCTGCTGTGTGCGTGCGTTCATGTGTTTTGAAGGCATGGCTTTGGAGACACTCTGAAGGTAGGAAGGGATCTCATGCTTTCAAAGCTTTCTTGCTATTTCTAGCTGCTACGAAAATTGCCTACCCTACCTTTAAGCTTTTATTTATTTATCTTTTATTAACATAAAATAGTAAGTAAACGTAGATTTTAATACTGTAAATTTAGTGGTTATCAAGTCAAGTAAAATAAAGTCACATTATTTTCCTGTTTATTACTGTAAAGCTGCTTTGAAACAATCTACATTGAGAATTAATGATAGAAACTTCATCAAATATGAGACAAATTAAAATTCTGCTTTTTGTCTGTAGATTGTCTTCAGCTCTACAGAAGACATTAGTGTCATTATTAAGCTGAAGTCAGTTCAGTTCAATATTTTCATTGTTGAAAAAGTTTCATTTTCAACCAATAGTGTGAGAGCAAAGTCTGCAGACAAATCGATAATATTACTGAATAAGTGAATATTAAGTGTCTTTAAACCCCAGTCATGTTATCAGTCATAATTTTAAAATAGTAACTGGATTACGTGGAGTTTTAATATTGTAATAATTATGTGTACTTACAGTGCATTTCCATTTTGGCCTCCCGGACTCAAACCAAACAGCCCAAAAGTAAAACCTGTAAAACAAAAAACAATCATGGATTAAACAAAATATTTTAAAAAAAGCAGCTGAAGCTCATTAAAAACGTAATTAAGTCATCCTGCAATCTGTTGTAGATCAGCAGGACAAAACACCATTAGAAACAGAAGTTCAAACAAACACAAGCAATCGAAACTGGTGCAGAGGATCATGGGAGAAGTGGAGAAGCAGGGAGAGGGGCGGTAGTGATGTGGGAATGCCAGCGGTAGATTTTGACCCTTGGCTTCTCAAACAAGGCGTGACTGTGAGCTAAAGCTCGACTGCAAGCACAACAACTTCACAAAACCGGTTCTGCGTGTTTTCTGCGACATTTACACACCAAAGCCCTCCCCTTTCTCCAACTCTCACACATTTAAACACACAACTACAATATCCATTTCAGGTAAAAACACAATATGAGAACAGTATGGTTCCTTAAAATCCATTTATAACTTAAAACAAGGCAACCATAAAACCTTGTTCTCAAAATAGCCATGAACAGACAAAATGGATTTGCCTGCCATAACTTTTTTCCTTTTAGTTTTATCTACATCCTCAATTTCTCTTCCTCTCTATTATAGCACATTCTGTCCAATTGGGTATAAACATTCCATTTACACTTGAACACAAAATGTGTATCCATAAAACAGAAATATATGTTGCTACTACGATCTACTACGCCTGTATTATATGCAAATATCTGTTTAGAAGTAGTAAAAAAAGAAAAAAAGCACTTGACTTTCCACTTCAAGTCACATCTTGTATGCACCTCAAACCAACAATTTATCAGGTAGTCTGACTGATTGGATTGCCATCCAAAGCATAAAAGGACCAAGTGTAAATATACCCAGAGAAGACAGATGAAAACACTGACAGATCATAACTACCAATTATTTTACAAATCTGTTAATCCCACATAAATGATTAGCAATAAGACAGACTGATTAGGAAAGTTAAATATTTTATTTCAGCAGAGCTAGACAATAAGAACTGCCTGATGGACTGATTTGCATGTATGTTTTTAAGCCTTGCCTTAAATATTCAAGCGCAAGAAAGCCCAATTCAATAGTGGGAGAAGTTGTGTGTGCGCATACATCCGTATAGCGCGCGCGCCCAGAAAGCCGCTTCTTAGACAGCGTGCGAATGCTGAATTGAGCTCCATTTCACGCCTTCTTGCGCTTGAACGGATATATTCACACAAAATTATGGCATAAAATTCTGGTCTCTGCATAGCATCCTAGTAAACATGGTCTGTTATGTCTTAAGTGAATATAAACAATTGAGAAATAAAAAGCATGTGTATCAGTATATCAGATCTGTGCAGTGACAGCAGCCTATTATTACGGTATTAAGGTTATGCGCCAAAAACAATGAAGACAATAACTAGGACTATTTTATTAATTTTTTTACTTTTTTTGTGGTGGGGCCAGTGAAATTTTTTACAGGGCAAGTAAAAAATTGAATCACTGTAGAAAGTAGTAGAAAAAAATCTTTAGTATTGAGCCCAGAGAGGGTGATGTGTGTTGTGTCAGTGAGTATTACATGACATCATATCTCTTACTAATGGACATAAGAAAGTGAAAAATGGCGGACAGAGACATCTACAGATATCCGACATGCACCATCATGTATGTGCTTTTTAAACTCTAGACCATGGGGAAAAGTTTAAAGATTAAAAAAATGCAATACACAGCAATATCAAATGACAATACTTAGAATCGCAATTCTTAAAAATCACAATAATGATAGTGCAACAGAATTCTGTATAAAACTACTATTAACCAATAACCTAAATGCCCAGTGAAGTGGTTTGATGGATCTAATCAAATAAACTTTTTAAAAAAAAAAGGTTGACATTCCCCAACCAGCAGGAACGCCCGGCCACAGAAAAAGCAATGAAATGAAAGCTAGTAACATTTTAGACTCACTCTGTAAAATATCAAATGCTCAACAAGCCTATTTCATGTATGTGCCATACTCTACATAACATCATGAGAACAGATTGAACACATATTTTGGATGCCTTGCATGTCCACACTCGAAGCCAGTGGTGCCCCTAAAGAGTTGTTGGCAAACTTTTTCTCTAAACAGCACAGACAACATTGCTAAGCAGATGTTTGTTGGTTTGCAACTGCTGTGAGTATTTACTCTTGCCAAAATATGCCTCGCACTGACACAAATAGTCTTCCGTGCGTTACTACGCTACACTGAAATGGTTCTTTAGAGTTTAGAATTTATTTATTCGGCTAGTTTTCATTCGGGGTCATAACTATAAAGAGGTTTAGCATATAAAGGTCCAGTGAGTGGTAACTCCCTTCACTATTGCAATGGCATAAGTACACACCTAGATGGGTGTAGCCAAGTTAAAAACTTGTCAAAACATGTACATCACAACAAGCAGCTACTTCTGCCAGGCCTGCAGGTGAACGATAGCAATTGCCTGTGTGAAAACTGGGTGTGGGTGCTTTCTCAAGAATCACATTTACACACCCACTTTGGTATGTCCATACACCGTACTGTAATTTGCACGAAAAAAGAAAGAACGAAGCAGCTATAAAACAGCAGATTATGACAGATTAGTTTAAAATAAGCTCTACACCTTTCTGATTTTGGTCATGGATCAAACAATTACAGTTAGTAAGTCTTACTAGTACATACTTGCATGCAGAATCAAGGAATGTTTTAAAGGGTGAGGTCAATCACACAACTACAGTGTGACACACCCAAAAATAAATTAAAAAATCCTAGCGATTTATACTAAAGGAACAACCTGAGGCATATCTAGAAACTTTGGGTTCTTTTGACTTGAGGTAGTAACCACCCGCCCATAATATTATCTACATCTAGTGTGCTATCTGCTGAGGGAGGAATGATTTATGAACCATTGATTCACTGCTGTTTCTAAGCTCATATGAGGCATGTACTGTTGTCTCTACATTGGACTTCACACACAGTTGGGATGATGATTAGTAAATGAGTAAAGGTTTATTACTGTACATTCAATTTCACACTACTGAGAAAACCGAGCTACAAATCACACGCCCTTCAGAATGATCATCACCCACCCCCACCTGACCTGCTCCACCTACCTATCCCTTAACGGACCCAGGGCCTCGGTCGACTTAGCTGTTACTGAAATGTGTTTGAGTCAGAATGAGCTGTAGATATGACACATCCCAGAGCTGATTCCCAAAACTCTAATCCTGGTGTGACATTCCACACCAGTCCATGGTGTGCAACCTCTCCCACCCACTTTCTCTTATTCACACCCCGTCAATGACTTTCTGTCATGTACTGGCATATATTTTTCAAAATCGTGCCTACACACAATAGTAGTGAACAACATGGACCATATTAACATTCTATAAGCATTTTTTAAATTCAATAAAATTCAGTGAACCAATCCAACCAGCTCTAAAATGAATAACAAAATTAGATTAAAAAAAAAAAAAAACTGTGGTCTTAATTTTAGTTTTATGTGGGACTGAACTCACTCCTTGAAAAATTTTAAATGACAATCATATCCGAAGCTAGGAATGCAGTGATATTAAAATGACATGTGATAACCAAATGGTATGGAAGCTTGTTTATGCCACTGAATAAAAAAAGGGAAAAATTGGGAAAAATTTCCCCCTCACAATTGTTTGACATAATTGTTTGTCGTGGTCAGACTGGTAACCTTAAGGTTGTGGGTTCGATTCTCAATACCGTCCAGCTCTGTCCGATCCACTTTCAACAGTGTTTCTCAGAAATCACGTACTGCACCTTTAAGTTAGCATTAGATGATGACAAATGTATCTTAATGTAAACATGTGGAAAAAGAGTATGCACAAATTAAATATCCAATATCGACCAATGGTAACTGATAATCAGGTCATACAACAGTTAACTCCGCTCTCTTATTTTAATTGGCCAATAAACTATTCCAGTCTGTCTGTTGCTTGATGACATGCAAATCTTGTTCATTGGCTTCTTTTGAAATAATAATAAAAAAAAAAAAAATTATATATATATATATTAGTAAATATGATGGAAAGACCTAGGAAAGTTGACTTCCATCATGGTTTTTACTGTGTTCTTACTGTTCCTATGCATTTTATAATATTTACGTAGGTTAACTATTATTTGGATAAGTGGGCCTGGCCTTAAAGAAAGCACAAACTGTAGGGAAGTGCTCATTTGAGCTATTACCAGAAATGTTTGTGCGCAAATGAATGTGCTGGTTTTATCTGTCCCATTTATTTTATTTTTTGATTTGTTTAATTGTTCTAAATCATCTTGTGAATTTATTTATTAATTAATCATGGTGAGGCAAGAGTTAAATTTTTTTTTTAGAGGTATGCTCCAATTAGTAAACAGGAAAATGTGTGTAAAGCCGTCACTATAGAGGAAAGGAGGATTGGATACCTGATTATGGTTAAATACACTAAAACTGGCCTCAATGGCTGAAGAGGAGAGTTGGTGTTTTAGTACCAGTTCTGTTTTTAGACTGTTTTATTGATAAGACAATCTGTTTTATTTCTGCTCTTAACCATATTTATTTGCACATCTGCTTGTAATAAACACCTTTTTGGATGCCAGCATCGCTCCCTTGTGACCATTCGGGTCCCAATAACAGTAAATGGCAAAATTTACATTTTTATTTACTTAACTTTTTGTTTACAGAACCCTACTGTATCCTTTTTAGGTTATATACACAAATTGGTTTTTGTCGGTCTCAATCACTCCCATTGACCGGTGCCTCGCTCTCACATGATCTGACGGCTAAAGAATGTCAGAATCAGATGTGCTGATGTTGCTCATTCACACAACAATACTGAGTACTGACGGTGCAGCCAGTCACCATAATCTCTTTCTCACTGCCCTGCCCTCAGGACAGACAGGGAGTGCCACTGATAAGACTCAGGTTTGTCTTCTTCTCGGAGTCAACCTCTTTTAACACCTCTAATGATATTTGAAGATTTATTTGTCCTGTCTATTAATTGATTCACAAGTATACTTTTTGTTAATTCTCTCACAGCCTGGATGGAGGGGAGTTATTTGCAGCTTAATATTAACAAAAGAACCATGGTTCTCTTTCATAGGTTCTCTCAACGCTGCGGAAAGCGCAGTGGGATATTCTCTGAATGTGCCGATTGTCTGAAGCCTTATAGAATCACGCCAATTCATTGGCTGATGGCGTCCGCGCAATATGGCTCCGCCCCGACGCTCTTACGTCGCATCATACGTATTCGCGCGCGCGCCATCTGCTCCTCAGATTTCTCTGCCTTCAGAACGAAGCGGTCACGTTTGCCCTTCGCTCGTGATTTTTCTGAGCTACAATTACATCTAGGATTATTCTCGGCGCTTCTGCGACTGTTCAAGCGGAACTCTGTTTCTCCTTACGGTGAAGCTGCCATGGATTACAGACGCTGTACTCCGCCATGTGCTCGTTACATCGCTAACGACGACCCACACAGTAAGTGCGTTAAATGTTTGGGTTTTTCACATGCGCGTGAGGCAGTTATAGGATCGTCTAAATGCAAATTCTGTGAAAATTTGTTGCTCAAAACCCTCAAATTGCGGCTCGCGGTCTTTGAGAGGGAATCATTCGTCTCCCCCTGTCGCGCTCCCGAGGCCTCTCGAGGATCCGCGACCTGGGGTTCGGATGTAGAGCTTGAGGATGCGGAGTTCGAGCAGACGAGCCCCGCTCTTTCTCTCCCTCCCTCCCCTCGGCACGCGCGAGACATGCCAGTCGAATTTTCACACGATTATTTGCGCCCCAGCCCGGGAGCACGCGACGCGGTTTCTTTCGGGCTGGAGGATATACTTTTTACCGAGGCTTCCGACTCCGAGGATTTCGGGCCTACTCTCGCCGACGAGGTTATTCCGCCGAGCGGCCAGGAAGCGCGGCCTACTGCGGCCTACGCGGAGCTCGTTGACGTGCTTTCGCGCGCTACGGAGAAGCTCACTATTGATTGGCCCGACGAGCCACGTGAGTCTCAGTCGTCGAAACTCGACGAAAGGCTTCTCAGTGGCCCTAATTCTAGGCCTCAACGGAGGAAGCTGCCATTTTTCAGTGATCTGCATCATGAGATCTCCAGATCCTGGAAGCAGCCTTTCTCTTCGCGCCTCACTAATGCGGCTGCTGCTGATTTCACCAACCTGGTAGGTTCTGTGGAACAGGGCTATTCCGCCATTCCGGCGATTGAGGAAACTTTAGCCGACCATCTTGCTCCGTCGTCTGCGCCGTCCTGGAAGTCGCGCCCCCTTCTCCCTTCTAAAGCATGTAGGACTACTTCCTCTCTCATTGGGAAATCCTACATGGCGGCTGGGCAGGCAGGCATGACCCTGCACACTATGGCCATTCTTCAGGCCTACCAGGCGGACGTCCTGAAGGAAATGGACGAGGGTGACGGTGTGACCCCTGAAGCGGTCAAGGAGCTTCGTAAGGCTACGGATTTAGCCTTAAGAGCCACCAAGCATACCGCACGTGCTATAGGTCGCTCTATGGCTGGTTCTGTTGCGGTGGAGCGCCACTTGTGGCTTAATCTCACGGAGATCCGTGATAAAGAGAAGGTTTTCCTCTTGGACGCCCCCATTTCTCAAACAGGGTTGTTTGGTGAGGCGGTCAACACAGTGGTTGAGAAATTCCGCTCCTCCAAATCCCAATCGGCCGCGTTCAGACAGTTCATGCCCAGGAGGGCTAGGGAACCTTCTGCTCCCCCCCCGGTGCGACCCAGAGAACGTCCCTCTCATAGACCGGAGTTCTCTTCCAGAAGAAGCGAACCAGGGCATCCCCCACCTGCCACGGTTTGGGGAGCCCGCGGTCGCCCGTTTCCCCGTCAACGGCCTCACAAGCGCCTCCAGTTGAAGCGGTCCGACAAACCGACTGCTCCGGCGGCGCAGAGCCGTTCCTGACCCTCCGGTCAGAAAAAGGAGAGCTCCTCTGGTTCCTCAGGGTTGGGTCAGACCGCGCAAGCGTTTCTGCCCACCTCCCAGCTCTCCTTTCCTTGCCCTGTCACCTTCGCCACTCAGAGTGTCTCGAAGTGCAGGCCATATTTCACCTTCTCTACTCAGTCTGGTGCGGGAGGAAGGAGACGCTTTCGGCTTTCTCCCCTCACCCCCCACGCTCTCTATAACTACCGGCCGCATCCTCGGAGGCACTTTTCGTTTTCCTCCGAAGCAGGCGGACCTGGTCACCATGACCCCAATCTCGATGCCTCCCATCACGTGCCAGGACGCCGATGGCCCTCCTGCACAGTCAACCTCTTTACCCCAGGAGCGTCAACACGGCACCCTTACTCAGGTATGTCGTCTGCATTACAACATCCCTCCTCCTCTGTCACATTTCCTTCCAGAGTGGGAACGCTTACCAGGGGTATCGTCCTGGGTTCTTCGCACAATTCGGTTCGGCTACACTCTTCAGTTTTGCCGCAATCCCCCCTGTTTCAACGGGGTGTTTCCTACTGTAGTAGACAGCGTCGCTCAGGCTTCTGTACTGCAGCAGGAAATTTCTTCCCTCCTTCTCAAAGGAGCAATAGAGGAGATTACTCCAGGGGAAACCGAGCGGGGCTTTTACA
Source organism: Chrosomus eos (assembly GCA_036326025.1). NCBI lineage: Eukaryota > Metazoa > Chordata > Actinopteri > Cypriniformes > Leuciscidae > Chrosomus > Chrosomus eos. The sequence goes on along the minus strand of CM070839.1, from coordinate 20,576,453 downwards.
GCCGTTACTTCCTGGTCCCGAAGAAGGGCGGCGGTTTGCGTCCCATACTGGACCTCCGCCGGCTGAACTTCGCCCTTTACAAAGGGAAATTCAAGATGTTGACGCTGAAAGCTATCATATCTCAGATTCGGCCAGGGGATTGGTTCGTGACGATAGACCTAAAGGATGCTTATTTTCACATCCAGGTTGTACAGCGACACAGGCAATTCCTCAGGTTCGCCGTTGGAGAAAGGGCGTTCCAGTACAGGGTCCTTCCCTTCGGCCTATCTCTAGCTCCAAGGACATTCACAAAGTGCATGGATGCAGCTCTGGCCCCATTGCGGCTCCAGGGCATCCGTGTTCTAAATTACCTGGACGATTGGCTCATTTTAGCCCAATCCAGGGAGCTAGTGGCCCACCACAGAGACGTCGTTCTGAGTCATATCCAGTCTCTCGGTTTGAGGTTGAACTCGGAGAAGAGTGTTCTTGCTCCGGCTCAAAGCACCGTTTTCTTGGGGGTGAACATGGATTCCGTTCTCATGCAGGCCCGTTTGGCCCCTGCACGGATTTCCAGCTTGACGACATGCTTGGCTCGTTTTTCACTAGGCCATCATGTGTCTGTGGGCACCTGCCGCAGGATGCTGGGCCTTATGGCTGCGGCCTCCTCCGTGCTACCGCTGGGCCTACTCCACATGAGACCCTTCATGTGGTGGGTGAAACTCTCAGGGGTTCGACCCTCCGGGTCAACCCTTCGCCTACTGAAGGTATCGCGCAGTTGCTTTCGAGCCCTGTCAGTTTGGCGGGACCCTCTTTTTCTTCGGAAAGGGGTCAGCATGGGTGCGGTATCTCGTCGCCAGATGATTACGACGGATGCCTCTCTCACCGGCTGGGGAGCGGTTTTCGAGGGCAGACCAGCGTGTGGGGTCTGGACCGGAGAGGCTCTCTCCTGGCACATAAACTGCCTGGAGTTAAGGGCCGTTTTTCTGGCTCTGCTTCATTTCCTCCCTCTTTTGGAGGGTCACCATGTCATTGTCAGAACGGACAATATGGCAGTGGTGTCTCATGTGAACCGGCAGGGAGGTTCTCGGTCGCGCACCCTAGACAGGCATGCGCGTCACCTTCTCCTGTGGTCTCAGAGCAGATTCCTATCTCTAAGAGCGGTTCATGTCCCAGGGGTTCTGAACCTCGCAGCAGATTTTCTGTCGAGACAGAAACTCCGATCGGGAGAATGGATGTTGAACCGCCAGACGATGGCTCTAATCTGGAAGGTTTTTGGAGAGGCGGAGGTGGACCTCTTTGCATCTCAAGAGTCATCCCAATGCCCTCTTTGGTTCTCCCTGAGTCCCCCGGCCCCATTGGGGATAGATGCGTTCGCTTACCCTTGGCCAACGCAGAAACTCTATGCCTTCCCGCCCATCAAACTGATCCCGGCGGTCTTGGCCAGAGTGAGAGAGAGCGGAGTCCGCCTCCTCCTGGTAGCTCCGTTCTGGCCATCTCAGCCATGGTTTTCGGAGCTAGTTCCTCTACTGGAGTCTCCCCCTGGAGGATCCCGGTCAGGGAAGATCTGCTGTCCCAGCTACAGGGCAGGATATGGCATCCTCGCCCAGACATGTGGAAGCTGTATGTTTGGCCGATCAGAGGCCGTTAGCATTAAGCTCTGGTCTCCCAACTGACGTTCAGGAGACTATTGCGAGTGCTAGAGCTCCTTCTACAAGGAGATTATATTCTTCCAAATGGAAGGTTTTTGAGACTTGGTGTTTAGCACATGATAGGAGCCCAGTTAACTGCCCTGCTGGTTCAGTACTGGAATTCCTGCAGGAGAAGTTTGCGGCTGGAGCAGCCGCTACCACTCTCAGAGTTTATGTCGCGGCTATTGCAGCGCATAGGGAATCGGATGAGATTCCCCTAGGCAAATTAAGGTTAGTTTCTGCCTTTATGCGTGGGGTGAAGCGCCTGAAACCGGCTCGCTCCCCTAGAGTCCCCTCATGGGATCTTTCTGTTGTCCTAGAGGGTTTGACGAAAGCCCCCTTTGAGCCCTTGGAGTCAGCTCCGGATAGGATTCTGACTCTTAAGGTTTCTCTTTTGTTAGCTTTGTCCTCATTAAAGCGGGTGGGAGACTTACAAGCTCTTTCTGTTAGCGAGTCCTGCTTGGACTTTGCCCCTGGCCTGGTCAAAGTTTCCTTGAGGCCGAGACCAGGGTATGTCCCCAAGGTTCTTTCCTCAAGTTTCCGCTCTCAGGTAGTTAACCTTAAGGCTTTCCACCCTCCTCCATTTTCATCTGAGGAAGATAGGGAGCTTAACTTGCTCTGCCCAGTTCGTTCTCTTAAGATATATGTAGACCACTCAGGCGGTTGGAGGAAATCTAACCAGCTTCTGGTTTGCTTCGGTGCTAGCCGCCGTGGGCTTGCTGCATCGAAGCAGAGGATTTCTCACTGGGTCACAGAGGCTATCTCGTTGGCTTATGGGGTGCGTGGCTTGCCTTCACCTCTTAACATTAGAGCACATTCCACCAGAAGTGTAGCATCTTCTCAAGCTCTTTTCAGAGGAGCACTTTTGGAGGATATTTGTGTTGCGGCAGGCTGGTCCTCTCCGCATACTTTTGTAAGGTTCTATAGCTTGGATCTTGACGTGACCCCGGGTTCCCAGGTTCTTTCTGTTTGAACTCGTTTCGGTCGTTGTCTCTTTTATCTACCAGTCATAAAAGCGCTCTAGCTTGGCGAGTTTGGTAGTCCGTTCCCACTGCGCTTTCCGCAGCGTTGAGAGAACCTATGAAAGAGAACGTCTCTGGTTACTTACGTAACCTATGTTCTCTGAATAGGGAACGAGACGCTGCGTTAGCGGCCAAGCTCCTCGCGCTGCTGACAGTTCTTTTCGGCAGAGAAATCTGAGGAGCAGATGGCGCGCGCGCGAATACGTATGATGCGACGTAAGAGCGTCGGGGCGGAGCCATATTGCGCGGACGCCATCAGCCAATGAATTGGCGTGATTCTATAAGGCTTCAGACAATCGGCACATTCAGAGAATATCCCACTGCGCTTTCCGCAGCGTCTCGTTCCCTATTCAGAGAACATAGGTTACGTAAGTAACCAGAGACGTTTTCCTTTCCAAAGGGCTAATAATGCACGTATACTTTTAAGCTTTTTTTACTTAATGGAGAGGAAGTTGAGCAGGTGTGATCTTTTAAATACCTGGGTACAGAGATTGACTCCCAGTTTAGATTTGATAAGCATTCAAGTAAGTGTTTTTAAAAAGGCTTATCAACGTCTAGGCTTACTGAGGAAATTGAGGAGCTTTTATATTGAAAAGGACATTCTGATAGTTGTGTATAAATCACTCAATGAATCTGTGCTCACTTTCAACATTGTATCCTGGTCCAAGTCTCTTTCTTTTAAATGCAAAAACAGACTTTTAAGGATTATAAACATGGCTGGTAAAAGTATTGGTGAGAAATTAATTTATATAACTAATATATTCACATTTTATGCATATTAATTTTACCTTTTATTTAAATTTTACAGTGGGTTTCATATTTATTGTTATGTTATACTAATTATGGTATTTTTTACTTTTTTTTATGTGAAATACTTCCTCGTAGGATTATTATTATTATTATTCATTTTGATATTCTTTTAGCAAGTCAAAAATGTTAGGGTGATATAACTGTCCTAATATAAACATGAAGAAAAACATCTTGTTACAAAATAATGAAATTCATGAAAAGAAAATCTTACCAAGTAGTTTGACATTTTAGAGTCATTAAATAAAAACTTTTCTTAAAAATGGTGTAAAAGTGTGCCAAAATCATATGAAACCAACACGAATACAAAAACTGTCTAACAGTTATGTTCCTGACTGATAACAATCAGGTTTTATTTTAGTTTACTTTTTGGAAAATGAAAAAGATTTCCTTATTTTTTACATATTCTACGAATATAACGTTCAACATCATAATATCACAGTATACTCAGGCTGCGGCCAGTCTTTATTTTTACAGTGACCATAATGAGCCATTACCATATTTACATCTGAATTACTGCCAAAAAGCAGCCATTTTGGATTCAGAGTCAGTCTCCAGAGATTATACTGCTGCTATGCCTCATAGCTTTAATTCAGTAGTATGAAATCCAAAGCCACCCACCCACACACACACACTATTAATGACTTTGTGACCTGGTAGTCAACTGCTGAGAGGCTGCTGTGCCTGAGATCTCCCCAGACGCTCAGCTTGCTTCCGCTGGAGATAGCAAGTGGGCGAGCAGGTGGTCTGCACTGGCTCGGGCCCGCGGGTTTCTTTAACCCCAGAAGAAATGCACACACAGGCCTCTCTACAATGTAGATCCATCAACCAGCACATCCAATTATACAGTTATCATAGGTCAAATGAACACAGCAAATTATAATGTCCATTTCTGACTACCGCTGCCTACCCCCAAAATACTATATAGTTATTAGAGAAGACTAACATAAGGCCTACTATGAAAAAGACACACAGCACAATAAGATATCGCTAATGCAACGTATCACAAAATAAATGGCTTTTAAATTACATATCACATTATTACTGACACTAAAACTGGTCAAATTAAACATTTCCGGTTCTTTGTTTTCAGTTAGCTTTTGGTTAACTTATCAAGCTAACATCTTCACTTACTAGCTTAGTATAGAGCTAACTTGTTGTGTATTTCTTAAGGGATTGTTCACCCAAAAATGACAATTTTGTCATCACTTACTAACCCTCAAGTTATTCCACACCTGTATGAGTTTCTTTTTTCTGTTGAACAAAAAGGAACATATTTGAAAGAATGTTGGTAAGCAATTGACTATGGAAGGCAATGGCTACGTCAACTGTCTGGTTACCAACATTCTTCAAAATAGATCTTTTGTGTTCAACAGAAGAAAGAAAATGAAAAGGTGAACTATCCCTTTAAAGGGTACCTATCATGGAATTTTGAAAATTACCTTTCATGTAGTGTGTAACATAGATCTAAGTGAACAAAAACATCCTGCAAAGTTTTAAATATGAAAGTTCACCGTATACAAAGTTATTGTCTCTCAAAAGTAAGAGTCGACTCTGAGTCGCTGATATGAATCGATAGACGAACGATGCACTTTCGTACGTCACTTGTACAAGTTATTTGAATTCGACACGCCCACTCAGATTCGCGAGTCGCCTGATACTGAAGGAACGTTCAATACCAAGTTTATTTGGATCGGCTTCGTCCTCCGAATCACAACCTGTAAGTACTATTAATAATTGTTGCTTTTATGTGTGTGTGTGTGTGTGCGTACGTGCATGCGTGCGTGTGTGTGTGAGAGAGTGAGAGTTACGCTCAGCAGCTTCTAGGTCTCCAATGTCATTTTTTTTGTTTTTTGAAATATGTGAAATTATGTGAAGCGTATTGTAGTACTGCAGTGCTTTATCAATATGTTTAAGCTTTGGGCTAACGCAAAATATAACTGACTGGGTCATCTGACCAATCACCGCCGATTAGCGTCACGCAAAGGAGGGGTTTGGACAAATGAGTCGTCAAACGAATCATTAGGGAGTCGCTGAGCAAATCAGGTAAAAATAAATGCATATTATAAGACAACAAAAGTGTTTTTTGTCATTGCATGCATGTAAAACTGTTGTTGGGGACTCCCAGAACATTATTAGGATCATTTTAAATGCCATAATAGGTACCCTTTAACCAGAAATGTGTATCTATAGTAGCACAGTAAATTATTTTCATTCAACCAAACAAATGTTAATTTTGCTCTCAGCGTGAATAATATTGCATTTGGCGATTCATCTCTCTTCTTGTTTCACTCTAGACCTTTGGATGTCGACAGTGATAAAACGGGCCTCTGCAGAAAAATATTCTTCCTCAAAACTTTACTAAAATTTCCTCTGCATCCAACTTTACATCTTTCTCCACCATTGACAAGATTTTCCATCATTTGTGACACAATGCTTCCCTGCAATTGACTCCACTTTTATATAGAGCCCACTGCTACTTGTCTTTTGAAGAGTACAGCATCTTCGGATATAAGCGAAGAAAAATATCTGCGTATTCCCGGAGAGGATAAAAGATTGCTTATGAAAAATCAAGCTATATGATCTTCAAACATTAAACAGCATATAAATCAAAACTGCCTAATGTTACAAAATGAAATGAAATGAAATGTCGAACCCACAAATTGGTATACGACTGTGCAAGCTTTGGGGGTGTTGATGGACTCAGTCTAGGTTTTGATCATCATTCTGAATCCAATCCGAATGATGGCTTTGACAAAAACACAATTTTCTCAGCTTTTTGTTCAAAATTGTTTTTAAAAGTGTTGATAAGAAAAGAATGAAGCAAGCTTGAATTTTTCTTTCGATATATTGAATTTTTTTTACATATTCATATAACTAAATGTTCTGGGGATTAGAAAGTTTTGTGGAAATTCTAAAAAAAATGCTGAAGCTGGCTGGCAACTTAAGAAAACACGGGAAAAGGGTTAAATATTCAATATGCAAAAGTTCACTAGTATGGTACAATCACTTGATTTAATAAACTTGTTCTTCTTGTGGCCAAACAAAAAAACTATGCATACTCTGCTCATGTCGCAAAGCATTATTACTGCAAAATAGAATGCCCATTTTGGAAAGTAATTATGAGATAAATGCATTATTACGATTAATACGCAGCAGTAGGTAAACTCCTCTGGAAGCAGTTGATGTTTAACACCACAGTGAGGTATCCAGGCGTGTACAAACAGGCTGCGTTATTTCAGCCTCAAGCTAAACCATTACCACTATATTAAATTACATGCATGTCTAGAAAAAGATCATGATTGATAACAAGCAACATACAGGTATGAGCAAAACAGCACATTTTCAAAGCGACTTTTCAATCAATCAAACCTTTTTTAAAAGGTGTTCACACAAAGTACGATAACTATAACAACAACTATTTCAGCATCCACACCAATGCAAAATAATGTTCTGTTTATTAGAAGCGTGTGCTGCAGCATTTTGTCAGCTGCCCCTTTAAATGTTAAAGCTCTTTCAAGTCGGGTGGATTCTGATTGGCTGTCAATGATTTTATTGTTCGCCTGCTAGAAAAAAATTGCTCTGAAAGTGATTCCAACTAAAATTGTTCCTCTATGTCGTTGTTATAATAGCTGTGGACTTTCCTATTTTCATAGAATTAGGATGATTATTAAAACGTTATAGTTATATCATTATAGTTATCGTCTGTGGTGTGAATGTGCTTTAAAAGTTGTTTGTAAAAGACATTATTTTAAGATGACTTGTTGTCAAATTAAAAATTAAGACACAATTTCAAAAAGACCTTTTCAACGTAATTGCATATTAGACGTCACGAACGCGCATAACAGAACAGAGCAAGGCAAGCATTTGTGCTTATAAAACTTAAACTTTTTTATTTATTTTTGAAATGACGGATCGTCTCGCTAGATAAGACCCTTATTCATCGTCTGGTATCGTTTAAAACCCTTTGAAGCTGCACTGAAACTGTCATTTGGACCTTGAACCGTTTGGGTCCCATTGAAGTCCATTAGATGGAGAAAAATCCTGGAATGTTTTCATCAAAAACCTTAATTTCTTTTCGACTGAAGAAAGAAAGACATGAACATCTTGTATGACATGGGGGTGAGTAAATTATCAGCAAAAGTTTTTTTTAAAAGTGAACTAATTCTTTAAAGAACTACTAGATAAAAGTTTGTTGGATGTAATCCATCTGTAATGCATAAATGTTTTGAGCATTTAAACAGTCCAGTTTTAGCTAAAATAATCTGTCAATCAGTGCTATTGACACAATGCTGCACATGATCCATACTATTCCACTTACATGCTTTAAAAGCTAAATGATGACCATTTGGTAACGGGTGTTACTTGCAGTAAGTGCTTAGATTAACACAGACAGGATGAGACAGGGCATTAGCCAACCCCGTCTGTCTGCTCGCTACATCCTTGTGTCTCCATTCAGTTCGATGCAATAGATTGAGAGATATGCGATAGGAGAGACTCTGAACAGTGGGCAAATCCAATTTCATGTAAATATTCAGACGTCGTCAACTATCCCATAATCCCTCTTCTGTTTTAGGCCAGTTCAGATGAAAGAGGTCATTCCATCTGAATGGAGGACTTGACTGAATGTGGGCAGCTGTGTGACTGCCTGTGGCTTGATGGACTATCACTAACAATTCATGTTATTGTCAGACGTTTCTTGTCTGAGTCATTAGCTAAGGCACTTAACGGTAAGTGGAGCGTTATCTGAGACCGAGTCAGAGTTTCTGACATTTTACCAGCATTCTGTGGACTAAGTTTCAACATTTGTTCCTCCTGGTTTTTGAAACGTATCTTTTCAAATAGGAAACACATTCATCATGTTGTCAGTGGTTCTCATAAAGCACATTGAGCAATTTCTTACACAGAAAGGAGGCATGCTGCTTCATCATAGCTTGAGTTTGTAGAGCACAACTGAGCCAATGTGACAGTTGTTTAATATTTCATCGGTCTGAGATGTCCTGAGGGAAACCTTGCTGGTACTGGATAGATCTGAAAAGATTTGAAAGAATACTACACTATTCTAGAGCACGTTTAACTCAGGATGGAAGACAACCTGGCTAATGTTTGACAGGAGTATAGAGACTGATTTAGGATACTCCTTTACGAAGAGTTGGAGTATAGACTTGCACTAGACAAGAAACATGAATGAAATATGAAGTAAATGCTGAAATATATATATTTTTTAATTATCTCTAAACTATCCAAATGCAAAGATTTTACAATTAAATATCAAATGTTGGCTTTAGTTTATATAGCAACAAACAGTTTAGTTTTTTTTTACAGAAACACTAACAATTTAAGGTTATAATTTATTTTAAGGTGACAGTTACATTGTACTTACTCAAATAAGTACTGACTAATATTAATTAACTGTGTGTACTACTCACTAAAGAGTAATGGTTAGGGTTTGGTTTAGTTACTTGTAATTATCCATAGTTTACTGTTTTTACTATAGTCAGTACATCTGTACATCACCTTAAAATGTTATCTTTAATAAATCTCAAAATGAGTATCTATTTTTCATACTGTACATTATAAGATGCAAATTAACTTGAAGCATTTCATTGATTATAGTTTGAAGCATTTTATCTGCAATTTATTTAGACAAAAGACTATATAAAAATTTTTTATGTTAGCCATTTATTTACTAAACTAAAATGTACAGTACAGTGATGTTATCTTCTAAACTGTAGAGAGAACAAACATGTGGTTTTGGCCTTGAAAACGTGGTAGTAGCATTCATACAGGCCGTTTCAACTCATAGGGGTCAACTGAGAACAAATACACTATCACAAAGGACAATGGGCATGGTCTTCGCTACTGAGTAGAATTAAATGGAGGCCTCTTTAGAATGATTATTTATTACCCTGAGATTGTGTCTCTAGTGTGCGAAAAATTCCTGAACAGACCCTTTTCTCCACCTCTCCCTGGTTACTCTACACCTCCCTAGCCCTGAATTAAGGAGTGGAGATGTTCTGTCTTGATGATACATGCCCGGAACCTCCTATAACTTTTGACTCATGTTAAGCGAAGCTGCTTCTTCATAGGAAAAGTGGTTGTGATACAGAAAGGTACACATCATTATTTTTTTACTTCACACCCAGAATATCACACACATGCTTGTTAAACTCTTCAAATCACACTCAATTTTCAAGTTAAGATTGAGAACTTAATTTGGGGTTTGCAACTTCCTCTACTCGCTATACTATCACAGAAACAATTATTCATGTTATGCAGTGTTAAACTCACTTTTCTCACTCTGTCTGTCAGGATATGACGGTCTGAGGTTAGTTTTATATTGAGTGGAATTTGACTCCCCAAATTCCACTCAATGAAAAAAACAAGGGGGAGGGGGCAGAGGGCCTACTACGGTATGTTCCTTTGTGACTGCTCAGTGTTAATTCAATAGGTCTGTGCTGGTGTTGAGAGTGTTTACTGACATCTGAGGACAGCTTTGTTAATATTTCATGAGAGCTGAGCTGACCGCACCAAGTACGGAAAAGATATCAGTGTGCAAAAAGATCTAAGACAGGTAATTAAATGTGAATCACGCTTAAGTTATACCAGAGACAATTTATATAGAGAGACATGCCACTTCCTCAATCCTTAATACAACTATATAGGGAAAACACGTAACGCCAAAGATGGCGGTTGTATGCACATGTCCCACCCCTCCTGCTGGAAAGGCAATTGTCTGCTTTTAACATTGAAGCCGTAAAACATTTAAGCCTGGTTCCATGCGCACAGTTGAGGTTTGCGACAGCGGAGACGTTTGGATGACAGTGAGTTGTGTGCAAGATCAGATGGAGTCCACATGGAAGAGGGTGATAACAACGCGAAGGCACATTGTACTATACACAGTGATAAAACAAATGACATTGAGCATTTGTTTAAGTGCTCGGCACAACATCGGCATTCTGGATAGAGACGTAAATGAATTTGGTGTCGTGAACCTTTGCGCATGCGTAGTGAAAGTTTAACCTGTGGGAAAAGGCGTTTTAAACCTTATTTTGGGGCAAAGTCATCAAACGTTTTCAGCGATTTTTATCATATTTTACTGCTGTTTCTATACATGCAGTTTTTATGTCCCGGCCCAGTGAAAGTGCAGTTCTGACTCTCTGCCCATTCATTTATATAGGAGCCTGGTCTTGTTAGTCCGAAATAGCTGCCCGGAGGCGTTGCCAAGATGGCGGCTGAGTGGCAAGACTTGCCTAAAATGACTTTGCTTATACCGATGCTACTACACATTGTTTCAGTCTGAGTATTAAAGCCTGTTAGCAACAAGAAAGAATTATAACTATAAAATTAAATACTGTAGATGTCTGATAGGTCCTTTACGTTCAATCAAATAATTTACTTTTATGGCACAAGCTGATTGGCCTCTGCTGATTCTGCAGCCAAATGCCACTATTTAAATGCTTGCTCAAAATTTAAATAGTAAAATTCAGTGTTCAGTGCAATCTGGCTATCAGTGCTGTTCATCTGAACCCTCTATCTCCCCCAGCTCCACCCGTCTAGATCTGCAGGATTTATGCACGCCTATTCATGCAGCAGCATATCTTACACACTCACAGCAATCTATTGGCAGTAGCAAATCTATACTTGCTTTGTGTGCATAACAGATCTAGTTGGCCAAGACCAAATACATTAACATTGTCACATTCATTAACATGCTAAAATTATTCTGACAGTTCTGTTGTTCATGATTGAACTACATTAACATCCACACCAGTGGACGATAACGTTTATTATAAGCGTGGGCTGCAATTATTTGATTGGATTCTGATTGGCTGTGAAATTTTTGTTCATTTATCAGCTGGAAAAAAGTAATTTTAAATGTGATTCCAATGATGTTCCACCATGTTGTTATCATTATAGTTGTGGTGTGGACTTCCCTATTCTCATAGAATCAGAACTATATCGTTATCTTTAAGATCTTTGGTGTAAACGGGCCTTTACAAAGAGGTTAAGGTTTAAAAAACAATTAACCTAGAAAAGTCCTAAAGAGCAATTGGCTTGGCCATGTACAGATTATGAAGCTATCAGACAATCTTATCCATCTCAGCCAGCTGGCCATTGACCAAAGATTTCATATAGCTAGGATCTCACTCCACGTTCATTAAAGATACATGGCACATTAGGGATTATAGATATGGAGAGAGAGTGTAAAGGAACACTCTGTGACGCATATGCTGGGACTAAAGCCATAAAATGCAGCAGACATGAATTATACAGAACGGTAGAGAGGTAGAAAGAGAGAAGTAAAGATAAATATGCTAATTGATCTAACAAAACTGTAAAATACAAGCAAACTGGTATCCTAAGCGAATGGAGCTAATGGGTAATCTCCTTTGCTCCCTCTGAAAGTGTATTTATGAAGAGGGGATCACGCTGCCCCTTGCTGTCCTAATGTAGGACAATATCAGGGATTTGTGCCTGTAGGGGGATTAACGGCTATGTGTGAGCCCAAATGCTGTAAATCTCATCCTAAAACCAATGCCAGTCAGTCGGTAAAGCAACCAGCTGGCCCCTGACTGCACTACTAATGTGCACAACTCAGGAACTCCCACAAAGAGCAAATGCCACATCCTGTCGGTGTTAATATCTTCCACAACTGACCCACATAAATATATAAAAAGACTGTCATATGGTCTTTCATCTGTCCATATTTATTTCATATTTTGTGAGAAGAAGAAAAAAAATCATATCTTTGTCTTCGCAATCATCCTCCTTCTGTTTGCCAGTAGGGCATGTTGATGCCATCCAAAATCCAACTGGATTTCAATTTGGCCCAAAACTGGACTCTGTAATGCTTGCTAAATCCATGTCATTAAGTTTTGCGGAATTTAGTTGCTTCTTTAAGAGATTACCATTTACAGAGGACATGGCTTCTTGCTTCCTTGCTAACCAGACAAACAGGAAAGGGTGTATCATAAGGAACGTTATTTCCTCCGAGGCAGATTATACTCAAATTATTTATTTTACACACTCATAACAACCTAAGTGGAAACTTAATTATGAGAAAACTTTGATTGTATCGTATTTCTTCAGATTGAACAAACTAAAGATAAGTCAGCTTTTCAGCTGTTCCCAGTCACAGTTGGGAAGTAAATAAAACATGCCCCACCCAGACACATGACCTAACATAAGACCCTGAGTAACAATGTAAAAGAAAGAGGCATACATAATTTATGAAATAGACATGTTATATTAACTTTTTTTCTTTAAATTGCACCACCTATAACACAGTTTGGTTTAAATGTATGACCTGCAAGATGTTACAGGTGTGGCAACAGACCAGCATTCAAACCATGCTGTTTTTTTTTTAAACCAGTGGTTGTGTCAACTGTACACATCAACATCAGCTGTTTCCAAACAAAAGCTATAGCCTACATTGTAGTCTCACAAAATAATCAAATACAAAATCCAACCAGAGATAGATAGTCTAGTGCTGAGTGTCTTAAAGGGATAGTTTCTCCCAAAAACATCTTTCATATCCGTTAAAAAAATAAATAAAAATGATACACACAATTTCTACAATGTTTTAGTGAACAAAAAAGTTATAGGCCTAGGCTAGCCTACAACAAGTTAAAACTCTAAAAGCTCACGAAAAGAATGTCTTTGTATGAGAAGGAAACCATAGCAACAGCTGCTCTAGGCTATTCCTGTTTGTATCGGAAAGTACATAAATAAACGCAAGTTTTATTCTCATTATTTATCAAGTTAACAACTTAACACATCAAAACCCGGTATTTTTGTATTATTATTTAATGTGTTAAATGTCTTTAGGATAGTTGACGCTTAGCTAACTTGCGCTAGAGGCGCCAAAAGACAAGTTGTGTTGCGCAAGAAGCGAGGACAGAAAGTATTTGGGAGAAATTAGTTTTAAAAAAATTGAATTTCACTACTGACAGCCTGTCGCTAACTACTTTTTATTCCACTTTTTATCCGCAGAAGAACAAAACTCCAACAGGTTTGGAACGGGCGGGAAGGTCGGGGTAACGTTAGTTGACAGAATTTTGACCATTAACGTTAGATGAACTAACGTTATTCCTTAAAATCTATCGTACACGACTACATTTTTGATTTATTGTTAATTTGTAAGACTGAGTAGGCCTATCATTAGACTATTACATATGTTTAATGTCAACAGTTGACATTGCGAAAGTATGGGGGTTGCTTGTGTTTCTTTGTTGGGGACAAACACACCCGCCTAAGTTATAGGCTATACAGCTGAATGTTTATATAAACTATACTGTGTATGATTAAATAGCGAGTGTTTAGCGACATGCATTGGAAGTTTGGATCAGCTGTAACCAGACACACGGAAGTAGGAGCGAATATCGCACAGGTAGGTAAACCAACACCGACAACCCAGATCGCCACAATAAGCCACTTTCCCAAAAGAGCTATCCACGAATTAATGGCTGCTTTATAGGATCAATGCTATAGACTGGATTAAAAACAGATAAAGTTGAACTATAACAACAAAGGCACAAAGAAAACAAGCTTTCTCTAACTAAATATACGATTATAAAATCCGATTTTAGTTTACCTTTAAACGCGATCGTCTCCGGACACTGCTGCTGACAACGATCCAAGAGTTTTTTAGTTTTCCCCACTGACCGCACAGAGTTCCAGGGAGTGCGACACTTTCTCTTGCATTCAGATGAGGCTGAACAATGTGCGTTTGGGAGAGAGGGCAAAGTCTCTTCCAGAGCTCCGCCCCCGATACTATACGAGTCCCGCACCACACCCAAACCCACACCTCCGCACTCTACCAACACTCAATGGACACTTTTCAACACTTGCACTGGAAATCTGATTGATTTAGTCTCTCATCATTGGAATATAATTAAAATGCTTCACATAAGAGGTTTAAACCATGCATAATATATCAACTTCAAAGTATTTGATTGGTTTCGGTACTATTTTTTAACATAAAATATTTTCAAAGCTTCAGTAATGGTAATTAAATCGCAATATAGGGAACAATAAAAGTAGAATACACTTTTAATGTGTTTGATATATATATTTTTAATAAAATAATAATATTAATAAAATAATATTTTACATATATACATATATACATTTTTCCCAGTATAAATTGGTCATTGGGATATTAGAGATTGAAATCCCTGCTGTAAATAATGTTAAAGGAAGCAGAATTGCAATTCAAAACAAATTCTAAGAAATTCATATAGATATATTAAGTTAAGTGTTTAACAATTAAGCTTCAGTGTCAGATATGATTGCATTACATATTCTATAAATTATATTAGTTTGAACTACTTGTACAGATTACATTAACAGGGAATATTTCCCTCCAGCAATGAATGTTAAAAGCTCTCACAGAACAAATAATTAAGTTCAAATGTGGCCATTGTGGACATATTTTTAACATCATTTATGATCTCATTTATATATAATTTATACTTTTTCTGGACCAAATAAACACTCTCGGAATGCATTAAATTAAAACTCATGTTTATTTCAATGTAATTGCAAAGACATTTTTTGGACATCATTTTGCTCAGTGGGTTGAGGAGTGAGTTAACTGTAATGAAATTATGTTATTGAATTAGAACATAAATGTTATTGTATTTAGTTGTATTACTGAGGTAAAATGTGTAATTTAATTAGTTACTAATCAAATTAAAAGGAAATTGCTTTACATTGATAAAGTAATCCAAATAAAGTCATCCAAACCACATTTATAATGGGTAACTTATAACAGTAAGCAATTACATTTCCAAAGTAACCTTCCTAACGCTGAATGTATGTATGATTCAACACATTCTTTCTGTTGTGTGACTGTGTGGAATTTCTTTGAATTGTCATGAATTTAATTCCACTTCCTGTCATTCCAATTCCAATTCCAATTCAACTTTCTGTGGGGCGGAGTCAATTCAATTCAAATTCCAATTCATGAATTGAATGGAGGCCAATTCTGAAATTCTGATTTTTGCACAAGCCTGATATATATATATATATATATATATATATATATATATATATATATATATATATATATATATATATATATATATATATATATATAGCCTAGTGATTGAAGCAATGGCTGGAAGGCATAGGTATTTGTCTCTGTCGTTTCTGGTGATCATTGATAAGTATTTGTCTCTGCTTTCAAAATCTGTCATAAACTTCTGTGATTTATCAAAAGCAGTGAGATCTTCTATACCTGTAGGGCATATTCCCATCTCATAACTACAGCGCCACACCTTGACATTACGACATACATGGTGCTGCGTCATGACTCATGTTATTCTCATGCAATGATGACTTGTCTGACTAATCACTTCTTAAACTATACACTTGTCCAATTAATTTAAAGCTTTTTTTCTATACTTCTCAGGCTTCAACCAATTTCATAAGTTACACACAGTCCCCAAAAATCTACACTTTTTATTAATATTATAAATATATATAAAAAATATCTCCATTTTGTTTGTTTATTATCTACTAGTTAGGAATCAGCTATATTGTATTGTATTGCCCCCATTAAAGATCTCCTAAAAAGACCAAACAGTCTTGAATTAACAGATTATTTTTGGAATATATAGAGACAATGAGCACTCGTGCAGTTCTAACTCAACAAATCTGTCACGCTTCAAAAACAAATTCTGGTGTTAGCTTGATTTAATTGCTGCGGAGTGAGTGATTCAAATTACTGTTTACCACCAATGTACAAAACATTGTTTAGAGGAAAAGGAGGGGGAGTGAAATGTAAGAAAGGGGAGGAGGAGAGAGAGTGTTTCTGGGACACTCCTTTGTGCTAAAATCATGACAGCTGTAACAATTACAGAAGTCAAAATCAATTGGTCCAAAAATTAGGAAGTTTAGCAAAGAATAAAAGTACATGGATTAATGTTAACTGCTTTGGATTTGAAAACTACTTCTGCTTTTTGACACATAACCAGGAACAAAGACATGCAAACAAAGAGCTCAAAGGGCTGCTTTCATTACCACTGATCAATACTGATGCTCGGGATCTAACAGAGTCCAAACAGAGTCCAATTCTGCTATAAAGCAGCACTAAAAATACTATTTGTCATTGTTCATTGTTCAGCTAAGGTCAGTTCAGTGTTGATTCAGTTCCGTTCAATAACAAACATCATCAAATATGAAACAAGTTCAATTCCTTTATAAAGCAGCTCTGTAGAAAACAGCACTGTCAGAAAAAAAGGTACAGCGCTGTCACTGGGGCAGTAGATACAGTAGATAGATAATAGATCATAGATAATATGTATCTTTAAGTACTAATATGTGCACACACACACGCACGCACGCACACACACACACATTTTTGCATTTAAAATTTTAGTCATTTCATTTAGTGTTTTTTAAAATAAGTATATAGTTTTATTAATTTTTATTTTAGTTTTGCTATTTTAGTAAATCAAGTTTAAAAAAATGTAATGGTTTTAGTTACAGTTTTAGTTTTATTTGATTATAATATCACTGAAGTGTGGTCAATATTTCAGAAAAGCCTTATAGTCTGAATGGAGGTCAGAGGTCAGCATTCCCAAGCTGCCTTTCATGCTTAGCTCAGGAAGCCAAAATAGCTCAACATGTGCAGCAGACACACACATGTTTCCGCATCCACTGCTCCACTGAATTCAGCTCGATACTTTTTAGAGAGGGTCACTGAGACAGACATTGTATAATAAACAGCCTCATTGTTTTAAAGAGAAAGAAGACATATGGACATGATGCATGGACATGAGGAACATGTTAATCCAAACCAGTGTATTTTTAACGCGAATGAAAGCAAGCAGTATTGTAAAGGCCATCTTTGTTAAATGATTAAGCGGTGAAGGTTTGTTTTGCATGAGACCTCTAAAGTTGTGGAGCCAGATGCAGAGGATTTAAAATGGTGTCAAAAAGAATGCAAACAATATCATAAATTCCCTCGTCACTTTCATTCAAATGTGAATTATGATGTTAGATACTGTTAGAAAGAGTATCATTTTGTCTTCAACCACCATAGAAATGCAGTGCAATCCAGACTAACTTAGCTGTCTCTCACCTCTGCTGACTTGAGAGGGAATAGTTGAGCCTCTTAACTGGGAAAAGTGGTTGCGGATTGACAAACGTTATGTAAGGAAACGCTACCAAATCTGATGAATTTTGTACTTTATTCTAAATAAGTCAGTTTGATTCAGTCATATTAAATAATTTTTTTTTTACTTTAATAAATCAGTTAATGTAGATGCTACCACAATTTCCAATGTTTTATGACTTTATATTTTTTGTTTTTTATTATTACATTTCAAATTACTATTCAATTTTGACTATACAAGGAATACAATAAACACGATTTATATTTGTCAGGATATACACACTGACCTTGAGGGTAGGTTAATCCAAAAACACTTTATTGGTCAAACAGCGGATGCAGAAACAAACAAGACATGGTTATTATGCATGATAATAATGAAAGTCCTTCTCTTTCAGATGCTGAAGATCGAGCCGTGAAACACGAGAGAGAATCACAGGGAAGTTTGCTGCGATTCTCAGGTACGGATGATCAGGAGATGGCAGTAATGGGTCTATGTTCAAGGCTAGACAGACTGAACTGAGGTGTGTGCTTATCAATAGTGAGGTGTGTGCAGTGACATATGAGCCGGTGATCAGAAACTCATTGAGTGGTGCTGAGAGACAACATACTCAGTAAGTCAGTAAGATCTTTTAATGCTTTTAAAAGAAAGATGCCCACCAAGGGTAAAAATGCAAAAAAAGTTGATTAAAAACACAATATATATTGTTAAATATAATTAAATATTTGTATTAATATATTTTAACTGTAGTCTTTAGTGTGACATGCATTATTCTTCCAACTGTGATACATGTTTTCAGGATTCTACAATAAATAGAACATTTGAACAGTATTTATTTAAAGAATTTTGAATATAATTTTATTTTGTAACATTGCAACAGTCTTGTCTTTCACTGTTGATCAATTTAATGTATCCTAAATAAAAAAATATAAGGTGTAAAAATAAGGTGTACCTAAAAAAGTTATAAGACTGATCCTAAACAATGTTTGAATGGTAGTGTAGGCTATAACAAAAAAGCATAAAAACCCCCTACTAAATAGAACTGAAACAATCAAACAAGGTTTTAGAATTCTTATTGCAGTATTGCAATGACCTGAAATGCAATTTTAATTCAATAAAATGAACAATTTCTTTGAAGCCCAAACAGTAGCAATGAATACACAAACTGATAAAATGTATAGGCCTACTTTAAATGTAGGCCTATACAGTAAGTAGCTTTGGATAAAACAGTCATTTACTCCATATAAGGTGAATTCAGGTTGGGAAGACCAGGGAGTGTTGTAACACAGGGTCAGTTGGAAGTTGGAACACTGTCGGTTTGACAAGTCAGAAAAGAGCTGTGGTGATGTCCTCAATATCATACTCACATCTGCTTTTTAGGTGACAGAAGAAGTAGCATGTGACCGTGAGCAACATTTTGTTTATAATTTTTTTTAAAAAAATCTGATTTTAAGGAAAGAAAGTACATTTTTATGAAGATTTTTTTTAACCTAGCAATCTTTGTATTGTAAATACAATTAGTTGAATTGCATAACACAAATTAGCTGTTTCTTTAGTTTAATTTGATACATTGCATTCTAATTCCAAAACCACAAAACAGTTAGATGTTATGGCTGTTTGGGGTGAGGATAGTTGTGTAACAGTTCATTAAAAATATTACATCCAACCCCTTATTATGATTCCGATGAGTCCATCCTCCTCTGAAGTCACATTAGTTTTTGTTGTTATGCATTGAGGGATTTATTCAGTAAATCTGTTTTCATCTTTATGCGCATGTCTTCTTACCGTTTTTTACCCGTTAACGCAGAAACCCACAAAAAAATTCAATCCACTTAAATGGATCTCCTGAAAGCACATCCGAGACACTGTTTTTAGGTGAACAGCTGAGCATTCCTCAGTAATGGAGCGACCTCTGACGGAGCACGAGCACAGCGCGCGTTCACAGATCTGTCCGCAGGCTCCTGACAGCCCGAGGCGCTTCCGACAAACTTCACTCCGGGCCAAAGACATGAGCGATACATGGACAAAGGAGGACAAACACGATAAAGTAAGTTTAACATATTTATAAATAAACTGTCAACAAAATGAACTACTTGGCAGCTGATTCGTGAAGCGAATAAGTTGGACAGAGAAGAGACTGTGCTCGTTGTTTGGCAGGGTGGGACTTTTCATCTCTACTCATGCATTTGATTACAAACATCTAGCACTACAGTTCACTTGAATGTGATGTTGTTGTAACGGTTAAGAGGATTCAACGCGCCTTTGCTGTTTAATGCAGTCTAAGTTATGTGATTTCCCCACTCTTTTTTTATTTATTATTTTAACTCTTTTATCCGTCTTCTGCACTTCCTCATTACCAAAGGTTTTAAGTTATGGACAAGAATGTTTGTTGCCAGAACGTTTACTGTTTGCTGGGAAGACATTAAATGATAGTGTATTTGCTCTGTGAAGCTCCTTACTCATCATCTGGAATAAAATAATAAGTGGAAATTATGAACAAGAATGTGGGTGGAATATTTTCACCGGACATATATTTCTAGGCTAATGTTTTTATTTATTTTATATATATATATATATATATATATATATATATATATATATATATATATATATATATATATATATATATATATATATATATATATCCCTTTACCCAGCATGCTTTGTTTGAAATGGACTTTACCCTGAGTTTAGGACCGACTTCTGTGGATTTTCCCACTGAAAATGACACACAGCAACCGATAGATGTAGACACACCCGGACAGATTAATTGACTGGGTTTACATGCACAAGAATATTCATGAGAATGTGGGTCATATTCTTATGCTGTTTGCATACTGTAAAACGCCTTATGGCCAAAAGCCAAAATTACAGTTTCTGGAAATCTGACACCAGGTATATGCTTGTCATAATCAAAAGTTTCCCCCCACTTTATTCAGAATATCAACTCTATCAACTCTAATATTATCTATGAAAATGTGCACACATACAAATGAAAGTATTATAAATATATAAAAAGTACACAACATACATTTTGAATGAGAATTAAGTTGATTAAATCACTGTGCATAATTTGTTAATTAGTTATTATTACAACTTAAAGCTGCAGTCCTTAGTTTTTCCTCTTTCTCGCCATCTCTGTTAGAAATCTGCAATTGCAGTTATTTGCGGAATTATCAGGTTTACGTGGGTTGTGCCTCGGCACGATAGCCTGGATGCCAGCCCGAACCCCGCCCACAACATTTTTTGGTCGGGAAGTTCGGTCTGGACTCGATCCATTGAGGAGTAATTATGATCGGTTCAGAAATCGTCGTGCCAATCAAATTGCCAGGGCGGGCTTTATACGATGATAGACAGATGATCTGCGTAACGTAATCGTCACGTACGTAATCATCACGTCATCAAACGTATTTCTTTCAAAAATGCTTTTCGTGTTTGCAAGTACTTCGCAAATCCTTAAATTCTTTTTTGCAACACCGGCAAAGATCGTTAACACATTTTAAAAAAAATACTTTTTCCAGATTGCGTGCAGTTGAGTTCTGTGTTGACAACTATGCTATGCTCAACATACGTCACTTACTGCGTTACTCTGATTGGTTGTAGGTCTATCCAATTGAGTACAGAGTTGTTTTTTCCTGGTTCGGTTAAGACACGCCTCATATCAAAGCCCTATGGAGCAGTATCAGACTCACATTCTGACTAGAATATGAGTATGACGAAGTCAGGCTATCGGCACGGCACAGCGCGGATGAATCCAATGTTTTGAGGAGAATGTGTCAGTCACAGCGCCAGTGTGGATACTGTCATTCAGAATCAGATGATATTTTTTGGAAGTATGACCAACATAAGAATTTTCACCGGAAAATGTCATCTGAACAAGTAGCCTAAGGGTGTACTGACACTAGCCAGTTTGAACCGTGCCCGAGTGCGTTTGACCACCAAAGCGCGGTTCGTTTGACTAGTGTGAGTGCTCCGAACCGTGCCCGGGCGCGGCTCGATTAGCCGGCCCTGGCCCGCTTGGAAGAGGTGGGCCAGAGCACGGTTCAGTTGGACTCGGGCGCGGTTCGCATGCAGTGTGAGCGCTAACCGTGCTGGAGCACGGAACAGCATTGTGTTCAGAGCAGCCCGTTCTCATCCCAAGGCGTCATACAGGTGACGCGCGTCTAAATCCGACGCACATGGCATCCTTTAGCGTCAATATGAGACGCAGATCCCAAGGCGTCATAACGCTACCCCAGACCTAAACCTACCCATAACAGTGCGTGTTATACTTTTTTTTTCTGCAGTGCTTGCAGTTTTGAATCGAGCTAAGGCAAGCAGATAGTTTTGAACACTGGCTGATTACTTGCTCAAAAAATAATTTTGGATAATTATTTTTTTCCCAATTATCTTTTTATTGTTTTTTAACATTTTGTTAACATAACAGACCAAAGAGAAAAATAAAAACTAAAAATAAATGCACACAAAAAAAAAAAAAATATACATATAAAAATAAAATACAGCAAATTAAATCAAGTCAGTCCGTGGTCACAAATCACAGGTCATCCTTAATGAATGATATGTAAACATGCCAAACCCTGTCATGACATGGTAGTGTCCGAGGGCCATAAGCGGTTCCCATATCCTTCGGAAGGCATCTCCCTTATTTTTTAGGGCGTATATACGTTGTTCCAGTCTTAAAGTTTATTTTGGATAATTTTTAACCCCAAAAAGTTACAGACTGCAGCTTTAACTGGAATATAGACTTTCATTGGAAAATGTGCTTGTAAACATGGCCATTGTTCTCTGAATGGCCCCTGAATGGATTCATTTAAATAACGCATGAGATTTATCATCAGCTCTCCAAGTCTGTCCGCAGTGCGCACCTGTTCTCTGATTTGCTGAATGTGGTCAGTCCTGCTCAGCTAAATAAAGCCTTTGCCATCAAATGCAAAACAGAGAACTCTGTAGTTTGTGCTCATGCTCCTATTGTTGTGGAAGAGAAGGAACAGGGACATAAAGAGTGTTTCCAGGATGATGTTAAAATAAGTGGTGGTGACTCAGAGGGTATGTCTGATTCTGGACTCATGGAAAACATTATATTGAGAAATGTGAACTGTGTTCCTGGTTTGAATAGCAGTTGTTATTTTGAAACACAATATCCTGTATTGTCATTATATCATGTGAACAATACAAAATGACTCAAAATATTTGTTATTAACTTATTTTATCAGAGGTTAACAATGGCCTTGAACATTTTTTCTTGCTTCTGTCTGTGTTCCAGTCAGCTGTTGTTGCGAACACTTTAGTTTTGAATCCAATATTTTGGTTCTGAATTGAACAATTTATGAATGCAATTTGTAATAGATTTCATGAACATGATGGTAGTGTGGTAGATTTTACTATTGGCATTTCATTAGAGGAAAATTCTATCATCACACACACACACACACACACACACACACACACACACACACACACACACACACACACACACACACACACACACACACACACACACACACACACACACACACACACACACACACACACACACACACACACACACACACACACACACACACACACACACTTTTTTATGATGGATTATTCATAATTTAAAATGGAATTGGCATAGTTCAATGCGAGTATGGTTACTATGATTATGAGCTTAATCACATTAGTTTGATCAAAGTATTGCATTTACATGAGGTAAAATTTAATCGCAAAATTGCCAAAATCCTATTATAATCACATTATGAGGGTGCATGTAAGCGCAGTGTCAATGATTATAATGGGTGGGCGGGGCCTATGGTGTGATGATGTAAAAACTATTCATCAATGTCTTACTCTTGAGGCATTCATAATATGCAAATGTCCTTGCCTGTGTGATGTCACAAATCCCACAATATCCAAATGAGTTGTTTTTGGAGGTTGATTAAATAAATGCTTTGTTTATAATGTTTTAAGCTATGAAACTTGCAGGATGGTTTAATGGTACAAAGACCGCTTATATGTCAAAAGATCAAGGCAAATTTGATTTCTCATGTCATGACCCTGTTAAGTTTAAATAAAAAACAACCTAGAACATAAAACCGACAGAAGCTGAAGATACAAGTGTCACACTCTGCCACATACAGCCATATCATGACACTTATCAGTCATGACTGGAAATCACTGACACATATAAATGAGTGATTCATCATCAAATTAATAAAGCATTGCATTTTAATAATCAAAGGTGTCCACAAATCATTCATGAGTGTAAAATGAATGATTAGGTTAAATGAATCAGTAAATCTGTTGGTTCCATGAATTGATTAAATTGACCTGGCATGGTGAAACTGCTTTTAGCTGTATGAGCTGCAGAGCGCCGGCTCACAGATTGCCTCTCTTTATTCTCTCTCTCTTTTGCTCCCAGCCACTCCTCTTACTCCACCCTCCCTATCGCTCCGTTCTACTCTTCTCAGTGCACAGGCCAGTCGATAGAGTGAGCAGAACAAGACAGGGCAACCTTGAGCAGGTGTAAAGGACAATTTCAAGAAATACACAGGTCCTGTGTGTGACCTATCGTCTGTCTCCCCGGCTCTGCTTTCACCCAAAGCAGAGATCATCTATCAGGTGCTGTAAGTAGCTCTAGACTTCTTTTATGTGTGTGACTCGCAGTTTTAGCTACAGCTGTCCGTACACCCTATTACGGGACCATCAGTTGTGCTCCAACCTGCTGCTGTTACTGTATGTTTATGGGATATGACACAGATGGACATGACATCTTTGGTGCAGTCTGTTTTGGTTTCTTACATTGTTTAAGAGACTATAGAAACCCTAAATTGAAAAGAGACAAGATGTGAGCTGTACTCTGTTGTTTAACTGATATCAGTCCTGCTGTGAAATGTGATATATCTACAGTTTGTTTACAGGCCTTTTAGGCAATGTTGAGTGTTTGTGTTTCAATTATACAAGATCACGACTGTTATTAATAACACTACAAAAAAAGACATTACAATACGTACAATACATATATCATTACAAATATGTAATTGCCTATTTAAAGACTTTTAAATACCATATAACACATAATATATAATATATAGGCCTAGCTCTTAAGGATGTTGTTATGCCACAACATTGCTCATTGTGTAATGAAGGAGGTTAGCATAACAATTGTTTTAAACAAATATTCAGAGGACTGATCTAAAGATACTTCAAGTAGCATTTTAGAAAATTTGTCTTTTTTCTTAAAGGGATAGTTTCCCCCAAAATCTGTCATAACCTGATGTTGTTTGAAGTGTATGAGTCTCTTTTTTCTGCAAAACACAAAAGAAGATATTTTGAAGGCTATTGATAACAAACAGTATTGGTGCCCATTTATTTCCATTGAATGAATGAAAAAACACATCTCAAAATATCTTCTTTTATGTTCTACATAAGAAAGAAAGTCATAGTTTTGGAATGACATGATGATGAGTAAATTATGACAGATTTCTTTTTAATGAACTATCATTTTAACTAATATGATTTAGCTGAATAAATATTTGTAGTTATGTAAATTCTTATTTCACAAACTTTCTGGGTTTTTTTTTTTTTTTAGTAATTTTGTCTCCACAAAGAATAGAAGAGGCAGGAGAGATGGACAATCCCTGACAGCTTTCATATATGTTTCCTAGTTCCTAACAAAAATGACTGGATATTTGGACAAATTCTAAATCAAAGAGCATAATCTACTGCAGTGTGTCAAAATGTGCAATTTGCATACATTTCTATCAATATAGTCCGCATTATGCAGCATATACTTATGTGTAAGTTTGCTCTATCCGGAGTGGAGTAATGATGCTGAAAATTCAGCTTTGCCGTCACAGGAATAAATTACATTTTAAAATATATTAAAATAGAAAATAGTTATTTTAAATTGTACAAATATTTTTATATATTTGATCAAATATATGCAGCCTTTATGAGCATAAGAGACGTCTTTCAAAAACATAAAACAATCTTACCGACCCTAATCATTTAAACCGTAGTAGTACAGTATATGATGTATTCTGGTCAGGTTAAATAAGATTTATTATTTGGTAAATAAGTGAGACATTGCAGTAGAAGTTACTTGGCCAAAAAACCGAAGTTATCTGGGATATTATAATTGTTTCTCTTTTGTTTTTGCTTGTAGGCAACAGTAAGCGACATTGTAGCAGATCAGATGATCACCTTTATATGCACTGATGTCATTTGATACATAAGCATAACTTGACTTGACCTCTTAATCGATCCCTGCCCAGCTTACAGCACACATCACGTTTTTTTTTCTTCGTGCTACTGTATGATTGTTGACATATTCTCTCATATTCCAAGTCTCATATAACTACATCATCTTTGAGGAAAAATGTTTCGAGGAAGAACTTTAATGACCCAATTTGTAACTTTCCATTTGCAGAGTTCAGAAAAGTGCATCAGTCCAACAGTTAGGAAGTTTTTTTATTCATGTCCTCAGGTTAACGTGTAACACACACCCAGCCCACTCTTTGTTAGGTATGATTTACATTGAGGTGAAAACCTGAATAAACCACCTGTCAGAGAGAAATGGAGGGGCTGGACAGATAGAGGTGATGATGTCATATTTATGACTCTGAGCCATTTAGTATTTAGCTGGAGTTCAGAGCTGTGTGGAGAGTCAGTGTTCGGTTTTAAGCAAATCTTTACCGGGATTTTCGCCTCTCATTTTTGAATTCACATTGTCCATGTACATATTTAATTAACTTTATTGTTGTCTCATATGGCCATTTAATATATATTAAAACAGTTTTAATTGAACCCATTTTATCTGCAGAGCCTTAAAGGAACAGTTTAAAGGAAGAATTATGTCATTATTAACTCATAGTTTTATCTTTCCAAACCTATATTCTGCAGTTTTGGGGGTAACTTATTACAAGTAATGCAAGTTACGTAGTCAGATTATTTTGTGCAAGTGGCTAGTAAGTAAAGGAGTGCATTAGGTTTAAATTTACAACAAAATATCTGAGTTACATTATTTCAAATAAATAATGCAAGTTACTTTGTTTTCCCATTTGTTGACTGGCACCTCTCCAGTCCCCATGTTGAGAGAAATAGGGAGTAAGTGCATGTAAACAGGATGGCTATTAAAGGTGAGCATGCATTTACTCATCTCACTTGCACAAAAACAGATTCATTATCCCTTAAAATGAATAAAAACAGTGATATGCTATTGCTAACTTAGAATATTATGCAAACCTGCAATAATTAAATATGTTAAATTACACAAATATACTTTATGTATTTCATCTCACTTTATTAATCAATGTCTTTGCTGCTGACCTTCGATGATCCAATTCATCCACAAGCAAAGATGACTTTAGATAAATAATACATGTTTTGTTTTATTGCATAAGTAAGAGTGTTAAACTTTCTTCTCCTGCGTCCTATTCTTCTGCTATACAGAAAGATTTCTTTGAGCTGCTCCTTCTACTGTACAGGCTTGAATTTGCATTAGGTTTGAAACAACAGAAGATATCAGAATTTTCATATTTTTAAGCTAAATTATGACACTACCAAAATGTAATAATATTGCAAAACAGGTTTCCACAACAGTGCTTATTTCGACTGCATATTGCATCATCAAAGTTTTATTTGCTGTACATTGTTTGTACAGTACATTGATACCAATCTTTCATTTGAAAATCACGTTTCTTGTATCTGTAATACCGCATTCTTCCATCTTAAAAATATATCAAAATTACGTCATATGCTCTCAATAACAAATGCGGAACAATTAGTTCATGTGTTCATGACCTCAAGGCTAGATTATTGTAATGCTCTTACTGGGTGGTTGCCCTGCACACTTATTAAATAAACTAAAGCTGGCCCAAAACGCAGCCGCTCGAGTTCTTACCAGAACCAGGAAGTATGACCATATTAGCCCGGTTCTGTCAACACTGCATTGGCTGCCTATTAAACATCGTATTCATTTTAAAATATTGCTGATTACTTACAAAGCACTAAATGGTTTATCACCCCTTTACTTGAGCGAGCTCTTAACGCATTATAGTCCTGGACGTCTACTGCGATCTCAAAATTCTGGCCAGTTGATAATACCTAGAATATCAAAATCGACTGATGGTGGTAGATCCTTTTCCTATTTAGCACCAAAACTTTGGAACAATCTTCCTAACATTTTCCGGGAAGCAGACACACTCTGTCAGTTCAAATCTAGACTAAAAACACATCTCTTTGACCATACCACATTATAAACGTCAATAATTGAATGTTAGGCTGCATAGGTCAGCCGGAACCGGGAACACTCCCCATAAATCCTGATGTACACATTACATCATAAGAAGGATGGCGTCTACGCTAGTATTAGTCTCTCTGTTTATCCCGAGGTTTACCGCAGTCCGCCGTATCCAGATCAGATGAAGGACCTGCGCCCGGACACGACGTCAACGCAGTCCTGAAGTGTCAACTAGTCTCACCACTGTGAAGGCCTCCTTCCCTTTACCTCTGTACAGATTAAACGGCAAAATAGTTCCAGTTCACATGACTACTCGGAAGCTATAAATTATTTGGAAGCAAATAATAATTCGTGTCCTCGAACCACCAGGCACTGTTGTTGTGCGAATGAGTGGGTCGGAGCGCGTTAAGGGTTTTCTGTTAGAACGGTGTCGTTTAAGTGACCCCTATGTTAATAAATAATGATCTTTGCAACGGAAGTGAATTGATCAAAACTAGACAATAACTTTATTCTAGAGCTGCTGTACAGCCAAAACAATCTCTGTTACTGTAATTTCCTATTATCACTGTAAAGCTGCTTTGAAACAGTCCATATTGTTAAAAGCGCTATATAAATGAAGGTGACTTGACTTTGTACTTTTATGATTTATTTGTCCTTTTAAGTCTGAGAGAGTGTGTGCAGGACTGCTCGTAGGCAATGGTTATTGTTTGTATAGTACACATGATCAGATATAGCAGTGATAGGAGACACTTATCTATCACCTGTTGGGCAGAGACAGAGTTCTTCCCTTAGATCTCTTTTAGAAACACCTGATCTTGCTGTTGAGAGCCAACATCATGACTACATGGCTTCAGACTGTACAGACGTGTTTAAAAAATGAATTTAGCAGCTCTTATTTAAAGATTATGGATCATTAAGCAGAAGGTAATGGATTATACCTCATGCAGTTTCAATTTTCTGCATCTCTGCATGATGAAAGTGTAGTTTTTGAAGGACATATCCTCCAAAATTGTTATTTAATCTGATTTTGATTGTGCACAGCAGACTGCCTTATTGCACTCATTTATATCTGTATCCAACCACACCTTTGTTGGTCTGAACTGTCATGGTTTATTGCTGGCTATCAAGCTACCTGATCTGACTTAGGCAAATTAGAGGAAAGGATTCTTGTAACTGACAGTAATTTACAGAAAATGAGCATATGCTTCCTTGTTTTCTTGATGTGTTTTCTTTCCCTGATTGTTTGTTCTAGATATGAATCTTTCTGTTCACTGATAGACTGATACCAGATCAGCCAGGCTGGTTAATTTGTGAATATTTGACCATTTTGAGATGTTTGGCATTGGACGATTCGCATGCTTATTGCCAAGTGAGTTATTTCTTCTTTGTGCCACTTCCAAAATCTATCAATGGGCTTTTCAATTCATAAAACACATACAGTTTTCAAATATTTTGATCTGCTTTAGCAGCTGTTGCCATCTGGCATATTGCCAGATGGGTTTTGCTCTTTTGCTCTTTCATGTAAGTGTTCAGTGTTGTACAGCTGAATAAGTGTAAAAATTATTTTTGACAAATTATTCAAAAATACTGTAAATCGTTATTGTCACGGCACTAATAATACTGGCACAAGAGAAGATGTTATTATATATTTTTTATATGTTATTAAACAGTTTATGTTGGCACAGTATTGTTTTAAAAGTATTTTTAAATGTTTATGCATCATTTTCTATCATTAAGTTGCATTATTTTAATACTGGTATTATATTAAGTTTCTGCCACCTCAAGATATTTTGGCATTGGTCATTTAAAAACTATATTGGTCAACTAATATTTGATCAAGGTGAGAGAGAATAGGAGAATTGCAATAACCTTGACAGGGTTTATCAGTAAAAACTGTTCAAATTATGATTTTCCCTTTGAACTGCGTATATTCCTCAAATTCTCATTGAGCAGTTTGTAGGAAGTTATTTGATTTTTGCATAGCACTTATTTTGATGGAGAGAAATTTTGTATGGAAAGTTACAGTTAAAGTGTGTCCTGTAGCAAAGAAAAGTGGATTGAGCTAGTCTCAGGACTAATTCTTTGTGACTTAGGGAATTATGATAATGTGTTCTTTGTGTTGTTTACAATGTGATTTATACTAGATTATTAAGAGTGAGACTATAGGGACACATGCAATGTTGTAAACTTAATCACTGGTGTTCAGTGGAAAAGGAACTGTATACTTGCATATTGACGTCCAAGTGTACGTGTTTGCATGAGCCCTTAATTGCCCATAAAAGCCCACTGACAGATGCATCATGTGACCAAGCCGGCACGTTCACAGTCCTCAGGTCTCCTAGGAAACGGTCGGTTCAGAGTGCACTCTGCTTTCAGCCAAACACATGCTTTCTGAACATTGAACTTGCCCCTCCCCCTAACTTAAGCCGTAATTCAAGTGTGTCCGTTCTGATAGCCTGAAAAAAGACTTTCTTTGTTCCTCCTCTCTCTGCCTCTCCCACTTTCTCTGGTTTTATCACACTCTTTCTCTTTTGGCCTCCCTTTTTCTCTGAGAAGAGGAGAGCCCTAGAGACTATGTGAAAGGACACACGTAGGCACCTCCAGCAGGAGTTTGGTTGGCAGCGAGTCAGTCACCTTGAGGTTGTCCGTAATCTCTGGCTAAAAGTGAGAGTGACTTAAAACCTTGGTCAATATTTAAAAATCAACAACAAATATAGTCTTCAAATTTGTTTTGGAATTCAATGTTTCTATAGAGCCCTACCCTGATTCCTTTGATAAAAATCCTATAGGATTTTTCCATTGGATTTTGGGTTATTGAAGAAAATAAGATCAGTTATTCTGTTTATCATTCTTGCATGTTTTGTTCACGACGATGATCTTCACAAATTAACACAACTTTTATGAATATTGAGGTCTAAATACTAGAAGTAAAAAGCTAAATGTAGACTAATGTAAACAAACTACATCATGGTGACTTCAACGTCACCAACATGAATCTTCTGACATCTCTTTCAGTCCTTATTTTAAAAATATTTTCTCTGAAAGTTTGAGTTATAATAGTTTGCAAGAGTGTAATTATAACAACGAGGCTGTGAAAGTGAACTAGTTGAGTTTACCTTTTCGTTTATTGTCCCAAACAATCTGTAGCCCCATTAGCCACTTGTTAGCAACAGGCTACAGGGGATGATTTATTTTGTGTCGTAGAATAAAATGTGAAAATATCTTGAGCTTGTGTTAACCACAGACCTTATTACAGGCATTTAACCAAAAACCCATTGACTTCAGCACGATACTATAACTATAAGTACTTAAATGGTAAATGGTTTTGGCCTACAAAAATGCGTCATTCATGCAGCACTCTATTGAATTTACACTAAGCCCTACCTTAAAAGTTTACTGACCAATCCTACCATAGCAACCGTAGCCATATTTTTAGACAAGTTTTGCTTTTTTTATTGCAAGTCTATGTGTTTGGACAGTTTTATAGAGAATTTTACACAAATTATACAAAAACATGGGACATTTATAATAATATTGACTAGATACCTAGAGAGCTTATAAGAGGTATTATAATTGAACACAGTATTGAACACTTTTATTCAGCAAGGAGCCATTAAATTGATCAAGAGACAGTAAAGCCATTTTATAATGTTACAAAACATTTCTATTTCAGATAAATTCTGTCCTTTTGAACTTTCTATATATTAAAGAATCATGGAAAAAAATTAAGCAGGACAACAGGTTTCAACATTGATGAAATGTTTCTTGAGGATCAATTTAGCATATTTTAATTATTTCTGAAGGATCTCGCAACTCTGAAGACTGGAATAATGGAGCTGTAAAACTGTTTAAAACTGTTTAAAACTGAGCTATAAAACTGTTTTTTACTGAATTTTAGATCAAATAATGTTGCTTTGGTAAGCATATTCAGTTTTGTGTTAAATATCTTTATCTTTAAATTTCTGGAGTCAACATTTGTTGCACTGGTTGCTTTGTGGGATACATATTGTGTAGAGTGTGCAATGTGCACAATTTTGCAATTTTACTGTGGGTGGGTCATATAGAAAATGTGCATACTGTGTATATATGCATAATATATAATAAATGCATGTGTACAGCATACAGTAGTATGTTAGAATGGTGTTCTGATTCAGTTGTAAGCAGTTTTAAATGAGACTTCTCTGTTTTCATTAAGTTCCTTAATTTTGCAGAAAAGCAAATGTTAGGATAATATCCAATTTAACCATTTAAGAGTACATTTTACTAAAAATCTGTTCACAAATATCTGGATGTTATGTAAAGCTTGTCTGATAAAACAACAGTAACAAAGAAGGCAGAGCTGAACTCTGTTGGAGGAGTGTTATTGGTTCAATCATATTTTAGCAGTCCTAACAC
This sequence comes from Chrosomus eos, assembly GCA_036326025.1. Classification (NCBI taxonomy): domain Eukaryota; kingdom Metazoa; phylum Chordata; class Actinopteri; order Cypriniformes; family Leuciscidae; genus Chrosomus; species Chrosomus eos. Next base: position 20,544,217 of record CM070839.1, on the reverse strand, counting down.
ATCCTTTACTAAAATTCCCGATGTGAGATATTCTCACCACAGGGTATTTGTTTCAGAATGTCATGATTAAAAAAAGTCATGAATGTCTTTATGTGCCACCAGCTGAATTATTTATAAGTGTGTCATGTCATTTGATATTGGATCTGATAGACATTTTCACTGGAAGATATCAAGCTGAAAGTAACACTGCTGTCCTTACGCGAGGGCCTATCAAGTTTCACATCAGTAGCACAATACAATCAATGGTCTTCTTTCAATGAACATGATCTGTGCCCTGAGCATTGTTTTCATACGCCTGCTTTTTCTTTTAACTAGATACGGATATGGGAGTCTTTAATACACAAAAAAGCTATTTTCTTTTAAACAGTTTGTTGATATCAGTGTACATGTCTGTCTCCACCAGGTCACATGAGGATGTATGCTTCCACACCCATTCTCTGAACCAGGAGAGGCAGCACAACAGTCTGTTGAAGGCCTCAAGCACCCATCACCCTGAACCCCAGCAGGCCTGTCACACTGTCTCACTGTTCTCCTCCTGCGCGGCCCCCTCAGCCCTCCCTGGAGCCCACAGGGCCCCTCGCCCTCCATGGAGAGCAGGGAGAGGGATGCGGGACCCTCGGCCAGGAGATCGGGAACTTGAGGGAGGATCCACTGCCAGCACAAGGCTTCCATGATGTCTCAACTCTCACAGGTACAGGAAGGGGTTTTGTTGGTGTGTGATTGTTCTGTTTGCAAACGAGCTGTAGTGTAGCAAACTATATGCTAATGTACGTTTAGCAGATACACTACCGTTTAAATGTTTGGGGAACAATACTTTTATTCGGCAAGGACCCATGAAATTGATCAAAAGTTATAGTAAAGCTATTTATAATGTATTTCTATTTTAAACAAATGCTGTTCTTTTTAACTTTTTTTTTTTACATTAAACCATGGACCAAAAAAGAACATTAAGCAGCACAACATTTTTCAATGTTGATAATGATAAGAAATCTTGAGCATCAAATCAGACAATGGCAGGAACAATGCCGACAAAGGCAGGAAAGGTGGTACAAACCATAGTGACTTAGGAAGTACCTATGTGTGCTGCTTTCTAATTATGGACTATTATAAAAGCTCAAGAGTGTTTGCTGTAGCTTTATATTAGATATTAACACCCAAATTATTTAAATCATCTTCTTGATTAAATCATCTCAGCCATTTGTTTCATATGTCATATTTAAGCAGCTATCAGTAATGTAGACCTAATATTTTTGATTGACTAATAATATATAACTCTTGCTTTTTATGACTTGGAAAGACAGCATATCATGCTGGAGTTGTTTTGGCCTCTGTTGCAGCTCAGATGTTTTCATGTCCACACTGTAATTTTAATTTCTCAATCTGTAGCCTATTTTTTCATTCCATCAATGAATACAATCTTCAAAATGATGTAAGGTAGCCTACATTTACCTTAAATAACTGATTAGATATTTTCAGATCAACTTATGAAGATTTAGAGTTGTGAAAGAAAATGGTTGTCTTTCTGTTCATCACACAGATCTGTGCTCCAGTGTGGATCTGCCAGAGGTGGAGATCTTCAGCTTGCTTAGAGAAGAATTGCCCAAATACACTCTGCGGGCAGACCACGTGTTTGGGTACGAGCATGACGACTGGCTGCACACACCTCTGCTGCCACCAGAGGCCGCTCTTGGACTTACACAGGAGCAGATCGATGAGACACTCAAGTACTTCTGTGAGTCTACACCTTTCACCCACAATATAGCCAACTGCCAGTGCTGGTATAGACTTCTGGACCTGTCTATGCGTTCATAAAAAAACCCAAATGACCCCCAACCCCTTAAAGGATTAGTTCACTTTTAAAAAAACTTTTGCTGATAATTTACTCACCCCCATGTCATCCAAGATGTTCATGTCTTTCTTACTTCAGTCGAAAAGAAATTAAGGTTTTTGATGAAAACAATCCAGGATTTTTCTCCATATAATGGACTTCAATGGGACTCAAACGGTTCAAGGTCCAAATGACAGTTTCAGTGCAGCTTCAAAGGGCTTTAAACGATACCAGACGATGAATAAGGGTCTTATCTAGCGAAACGATCGGTCATTTAAAAAATAAATAAAAAAGTTTAAGTTTTATAACCGGTTTATAAAGTTTAAGACGCTATTACCGGCGGGCTGAGAGCCGTGACCTAGACGCTAAGCGCCGAGTTTGAGATTGGGGAAATCGAAAACGACCGCGGATATGGAGACAACGGATGCAATTCGCTCTGTTGTGGAGAATATTCCCGGCATTTCCAAACTGAAGGACGAACAAGAAGAGTGTTTGGTAAACATTTTGAATGGAGGTGATGTCGTGGCCCTACTCCCGACAGGTTTTGGTAAAATTTTAATTTATCAAATATTGCCGATCAAAAGTCGTTGACAGCCATGTTCACTCCGGTATTTCGCACGATGGTTTCGTTTTCGCATTATGTGTTTACAGTGGAAGTTCGATGCGGCTGAGCTGGCGCATAACACACGTCATAACCAAACGTTATGTGATTGGCTTACGGGTAACCAATGATTTTATACTTCAGACGAGCCCACACCAACCCCCCAACCCCCCCCCCCCCACCCCCACCCCCAGGAATAAGAAACAGTTCGCCGAAAATTAAAATTTTATTATCATTTACTTACCTCATGTATGTTACCACAATTGATGATTTCAGTCATGCAGTTTGGCTATAGTGCAACGACAAATGAAAGATAGTTATTTAATTTGGGAAACAACATGTTGTCTTTATAATATCTTAAATTATATGTTAAAATGTATGCCAGTACGTCAGCTCACTGGACCAATTACAGGCTCTAGTGCCACTGTTGACCCTGCCAAAGCAATACTGTAATCCCAGCCACATCCCTTCCTCTTGGAGCACAGATGCAAATGCCATCAAGAGGATTAGCTCCTTACTGCTTAAGGATAATGAGACATTCTGCTGTTCTCAGTGGCTTCTCTCTACGGCCTGGCAAACTGCCAAACTGTTACACCAGCACTGCAGTATCTATCTGCTGCTCAAATTGGATAGACTAAAGTTTTGGATTCTTAGACAAGTGTTCTTTGAGATTTAAGGGGATTGGAAAAAAATCATTAGTTTGTTTCATGGTTGTGATATACAGTACATTCATTTAATTAATTTTGTGTCATCATAAAACTATCTGTGATTGACCACAAATACATGCTGGACTCAGATATATACCGTTCGGGATCAGTTTTTTTAATTTATGAAATAAATGCGTTATAAAGAAATTAATACTTTTATTTAGCAAGCTCACATTTAATTGATCAAAAGTGACAGTAAAGATGTTATAGTGTTACAAAAGAAACATTATGTATTGTGAAAAGAGCTAGACAAATACAATTGCATTTAATTGAATCGATTGCTATTTCAAATAATTGGTTCTTTTGAACTTTCTATTCATCCAAGAATCCTGAAAAATAGTGTCATAGTTTCCAATACTGATGATAATAATAAGAAATGTTTGCTGAGCACCAAGTCGTCATATTAGAATGATTTTGTGAAGGATCATGTGACTCTGAAGACTGGAGTAATGATGCTGAAAATACAGCTTTGCATCACAGGAATAAATTACATTTTAAAATATATTAAAATAGAAAAAAGTTATTTTAAATAGTAATAATATTGAACAATATTGAGGTTTTTGCTGTATTTTTGATCAATAAATACAGCCTTGAAGAGCAAAAGAGACTAAATCTTACTGACCCCAAAGTTTTGAACAGTAGACTGCAAAAAATGACAATCAACAAACTTTTTTTAAATAAATTATACAAGATTCAACTAATTTTATGAAGTTTATGTAATTATGTTTATGTATGTTTATGCAGTTTCATGTAATTTAAGTTGAAATTACTTAAATATTTGAGTTGATTGAAAGTTAAGGCAGCAATTTTTTTTAACCGATTTTAAATGATGGAAAAGGAAACAGATTGCTCTGATGATGGACTTGCTGCTTATTTATCTCTAATCCGTTTGGCATGGAAACGTGTTCTCATACCTGCCTGCAGTGCACTGATCTCTTTACGCGGCCTGTAGCCCAAACACAGCTGTTATTTCTAGCCTAATTATCGAAACACGTTCACTTCAAGCCTGTATTCTAAGAGATTTCAATTTTGTTATTTATAGTCTTTCCTTTTTCACTGTATATTTGCCATTTTGCTATGGTTATCATTTCACTGAAGGCATATTAGGGATATTTATGGTAGGCTACTGACTGTATATGATTGGCTTGGCAGAAATGAGTAACCTTAGACACCCGTGTTTCATTCTGAGCTAGAAAGCCATCTAGCCTCAGACAAATGTCATGTAAAATTAGAACATGTATAACATCTGATAAGATGACCGCAGATTTGACTTAGGAAGTAGTTATTTATTTTTCATATTTCTTATTTCTGCCATCATCACCCTAAGCAAAATTGATTAGGTTATAGGCCTATTACTTAAATTAGGATCTGTTTGCTTTTGTCCAGTCTGGAAACAGTTGCGTGTTTAGTTGCACCAGGTTGATTAATTATAAATGAACATGTGGTAGCAATAGCACAAATAGGAAATGGTTATTTCTTCCTAAAGTGGGGATCTTGGTGAAGTTTCCTCCCATGTGTTGTCTTTTTGAGCTCTCATTGGTAGAAGGCCCAGTGTTTTGTAAGTCAGATTTTAAGTGCATCATGTGGTGATGTTACCTAGGGTGACCATATTTTAGTTTTCAGAAAACAGGACGGGGGGCGTGGTTGAGGGGCGGGGCGTGATTTTTGGGGAGGCATGGTTACGGGGTGGGGGCGTGGTTTGGGGAGAATGCATCAAAAAATACTTGACAAATGCATTCACAACCTTGCAACTATGTTATTGTACTTTAATACATAAAGTAATACATCCTTTCCATTGAATGTTTGGCCCGCAATAATAGAATACTATTTAAAAAAAAGTTTAGCTTTTAACACCTTTTACATGACACTATTTATATTCATGGCCATAGCATAGGTTAAAAATCTACTACAAAAAATAAATTAAAAAATCTACTACACTATTTCAGTAAAAAAAAAAAAAACAATTTGAATCCTCCTGATGTTCTCTTAGCCTATACTTTCTTTATGTGGGCTTCTAGGTCGCTAGCACCTTAACACGACACGTGCCAGCTTTGCAGTTCATGCATTCTGCTTTACACAGATCCTGACCGAAACGAAAACACAGAAATTTTCTCTGTAAATCGTCTGTGAATTAACATTTGGGCTTTTTTTTTTCTTTTTTTTACGCTGTTAGCTACTTACATCTTACCTCGCACTTGACAGTAAACTGAAGCGTCACGCTGCTAAAATTCTGTGAACGTGTAAAGTCCGCCTACTTTGATTGGTGATTTCAAATATTCTGACATTGACAAGCATGTGACAGACCAATGAGGCTGCGATGAACACACACACACACAAACACACACACACACACACACACACACACACACACACACACACACACACACACACACACACACACACACACACACACACACACACACACACACACACACACACACACACACACACACACACACACACACACACACACACACACACACACACACACACACACACACACACACACACACACACAGGCCTCTGTATTCTGATGATTCTGAGTCTGACGTGCTCTGTGCTTGACGCTGCGGATTGAGGAACGCGCTGATTATAACAAGAGGGGGTGAAGCCAAAGTCATATGTTTTGTGTGCAAAGGCAAGCGTGTATTTAAAGTACACGCTTAATGGCCCAATGAAAAATAATGAAAACCAGGACATTTTCATCACTTTTTAAAAAACAGACAGGACGGCCAGGACAGGACGTGAAAACAGGACATGTCCTGGGAAAACAGGACGTTTGGTCACCCTAATGTTACCTGCAATCCACTGACCACAATGAAAAATTGACACGGGAGTAGTTTAATATTTGATAGAGCTCTTCAGAATTTGGCTAGAAAGCAATTTTGGCCCAGATTCTTTTATAATGTCTAAAGGAGAAAGAGTAAAGGCGAATGATATACAGTGTTGAATTCGACACCATGTTTTCACATCGCCACTGTCATTTGGCATTCAATAGTGGTACCCAGGTATGACTTTGGAGGTGGAGCGATTGACAGCTTGAATGCTAAATGGTTTTGTTTGGACTCAAACAGACTAAAAACATTTGACTAAGATTAAGATGGCTGTTGTTTTAGCTGCATACACACACTCCTCCTGGAAATGCTGTGTTATTTTAATATTTTTTTTTTTACTATTATAGTGTTTATTAATATTTAAAATGTTTATATTTAAATATTTTAGTTTTGTATTTTAGTTTTCATTTTTATGTGCTTTCGTAATTGAGCTTAAAGTAACACTAAGGATTTTTCCTCTTCGGTCGCCCTACTGGTTGGAAACGAAATTGTCCATTGCCGCTGTCGTAAATAATTTACCCAGCACCGGCTTTAGAATGAACGATGTCCACAGACAAGGTAGAGTATGTTACATGATTTCATGAAAGGATGATGTATTGTGACATCAGAAACGAAGAAAAACGAAATAATGACTATTGTAGCGCTTGACGTAAAGCAGTCGAATTGTGTAGTTCTTTTTGTGCAGGGGTTCCTACCCGAAACCTGAAGTTACATAGTGCCAGTAAAAGTGATACAGACCCCGTCAGGCGATGGCAGACGTGTCATTTAACTTATTTTAAGTCGATGTACCATCACAAGGGTCTTGGAAATATATTATGAAGGTTGAAAATTGTTACTTAGTGTTACTTTAAAGGGATTGTTCACACAAAAATGAAAATTTACTCATTTACTTACCCTCATGTTGTTCCAAATCTGTATGAGTTTATTTTTTCTGCTGAATACAAAATAAGATATTTTGAAGAATGTTGGCAATTGATGAACCCCATTGACTTCCATAGTATTTTTTTCTACTATGGAAGTCAACGGCTATCGTCAACTGTCTGATTACCAACATTCTTAGAAAATATTTTCTTTTGTGATCAACAGAAGAAAGAAATCCATACAGAGGTTTAAGGTTTTTCATCTAATATTTATATTTTATTTCAGCTTCATTTCAAATGCCAAAACTTGATATTTTGAATAGTTTTTGTTTTAGTTAACAATAACAGCTCTGATGTGTTCTGTGAGTGTGGGAGTGTCCGTCTGTTGTACTGCAGTATTATGGCATTAATCTGGAAGGAACCATATTGTGTTTGAACAGGGGGGGTGTTCCATCTGTACACTAACACAAGCTGTTTCAAATCAAATCTGCAAAAATCTCTCACAAATAAACATGATCCAATACTCCAAGACTCAAAATGCCTGCAAAAACATGCACACATCCTCTGGTCTTTCATGTACTCCTCTAAGTTTCCTCCAGCCGTCCTCCCCTCCTCTCAGAGTTGATGTCCTCCTGTGGCTCAGAGCAGCCAGGTGAGTCTGAGCTGCCATCAGGCATGATCTGCAGTGACACACACTCTCAGCAGATTCAATAACAACATCAGCATGCGTACAGGTGCATTAGTGAGCAGTAGGGGACAGCCGTGGTGACTTTCAAGAAACACAGACGGATTGCTTAAGTGTCATAAATCAGCCTGGCACAAACTGTGGAGAGAGAGAGTGAGAGAGACTCGAGACAGACCGCATTGCAGAGGAGACAGAGATCATATCAAAGCATGAGTGCAGAAATTGAGGTGTGGAGCAGTTCGGGAATGGATGAGAGCGAGAGAGACAGCAGCACAAGCCATGATGAAGACGATGAAGAGCTAGAGGACGAAGAGGAACCCGACACTGAGGGACTGTGCAGGGAGCTGGTACAAGGTAACAGAGAAAGATAAGGAGACAAATAGTGGGAGAGAGCAGTTATTCGTACAGGAATTTTTATGCTGTGAGGCAGGAGGAGGGAAAGAGACTCGTGAATCGTGAAGGTCTTTATTTGCTGAAGATGGTATTGAACAACATGCACTGCATGTCAAAAGAATCCTCATTATCATCTGAAGAAGAATTTGTTTGCTCTTCTCTGAGGATGTCTGTGTTGTTTCACCTCAAATATGTGGTTACAGTGTCTTTGTCCTTGTGTGATATTGTCCTGTTTTTCATAATGATGGACACAGGTTTAACCTAGTTGATATGGGTCTCTAAAAATGGAATGTAGATGGATAGATAAATTGGCTTGCTGATAAATTGTTTTATGTGTGCTAGATTACCAACTTTTTTTTTTTTTTTTTTACATTATGCAACTTGTACTTTTAAAATGTGTGTTTTGAAGACATTTGAGGTCTCTGAAAATATATATTTTTTCATTCTATGGTCAAGGTCATTTATTTCTTTAAAAAATGTACATACCATTTACAGAACTCTGATTTCTGTGTTTTAATCATAGCAAAACATTTAATCCAAATTTCCTGCTTTATACTTTGAATGATGTAGGGTCCATTGCTGTCATTTCACAAGGGCTAAATCACTTTAATCTGTCCAGTCACTTTATCCTGCCCACAGAAGCTCAGTCCAGTGTCACATAGTACAGACTACTGTCTTACTGTCCTTAATGTTCTTAGTTCTGTCAGTGACGTAAATCACAGCAGACCTGAACCTTTTCTCAGGCCAGGTGAGCAGATTTAGCAGCGGCATCGTCACTGGTCAGCTTGTGAGACTGAATGAAAGGACACATGCTGACACTAATCATTACATGCGCTCTGCCACTGAACTGTTTTTGGGCAGATTTTAAGTGATGACAGTATGAAACAGTATGAAAATTGTTCATCGCATAAACAAAAAATGTTAGTTGAAGTTTCTAAATGTTTGATTTCCAGTGGTTTCATGCTATTGCCATCCAAAACACATTGTGATTTGCACAAATCATGATTATTGTCATTCCAAGCACACATTTAATTAAGTCAAAGTTGTATTTTCATTTATTTCACATTTTCCTTTTGCTACATTTTCAAAACACTATAGACTTTCATTGGATGCATAGTCAAAACAATTTTTTTTAAGGTTATTAGGTCTATGTGACTTACCAAACTCTCTACATTGATATGGTTAATTACATTTAGCTTTGTTTTCCCTGTTGTCTGCACCACTATCAGCTGCAAGCCAGAGCAGATCTTTGTTATTTGACTTGCTATTTCTGCAGTGCTTTTCACTGTCTCTGGTGTAGAAGGTTAAAGCTTTATTAATGTGGACGCTTCTGAGCCAAGTCGTCATTTGCAGAGCTGGGAACTGCTGCCAAGCTCCTATTTTAGCAAAGTCTCATTCCAGTTGAAATTCGATTACGCCTCAGGGAAAAACAATACCTGTCTTGAAAGAAAGCAGCAAAATATATTGCACTTATGGTAGTGCTTTGCACAGATTTATTACTTAAAAAAATAAAAGTAAGCAGTGTCCATATTTAAGAGCAGCACCCAAAAATCCTGGCTTGGATCTGTGTCCAGGGAATGTGACTCATGTGGGGAAGTGTTTCCCAAGCTTTTTTGACATGTATCCTGACAGTTATATCACCATTAGCTATGTTTTCATTTACCTATTTTTATGTGCATTTTGGGACATCACATAACAAAACAATGGATGGATACTCCAAAATCATCATCATTGACGCAGAGCGAGTTCCCTTTCGAAAGGGAACGTCTAGGTTACGACTGTAACCTATGTTCCCTGGGAACAGGAAATGAGACACTGCGTCAATGACGCTATTGGGTAACGCCCTCCACGTGAACTGGTATCTTAAAAGCTATCCAATCACGACAATCGATGTTGACCGGCGGCAGCCTATGACGACACTACTAGTGCGACCCGGAAGTATAAAAGGGGCGTCTAGAGAACATGTTGTCCACTTTCGTCTGAAGGGACTGTTCAGCAGGCTTCCTCGAGGCATGGCTAACAACGCAGTGTGTCTCGTTCCCTGTTCTCAGGGAACAGAGGTTACAGTCGTACCCTAGATGTTCCCTTTCAAAAGGGAACTCGCACTGCGTCGATGACACTATTGGGGAACAATGTACAATCCCACCATGCTGAGGGGAGTGCATGCCAATTATGGCTCGTGACAAACACATCAGAACTGGCAGTTTCAACCTGAAATGCCAAGAACACACTCCCCCTTCAGGTCACATACAGGCTGTCAGTGACATCATTCCCTATGGTCACTGCCCAAGCTATAAGCCTCAAAATGGTCTCTGAACAACAGAAGGCCTACTCAAAGGCTTGGAACCAACAACTTCCATGGCAGGGGTTCTTTTAAGGGAATATGGCCTGGGGTCCTGAAAGGAGTCCAGTCCCGTCACTTTCTGAGTGGAACACAAAGTCAACCCTATATGCCACCAGAGATGCTGGCCTGGTCAAATTTACTGACCTAGTCTTGCCAACAACATGTCTGTTTCCTGAACAGAGTTTCTCACAAAATCCAATAAAAACTGCAATTAAGCGCAATGTTTGTTTAAAAGGCAGGGGCAGAGCACTTAGTGTTGATGTTTCTCCAACCATGAGATAGTTTGCGAACCTCTCTGCCTCAGCGCGAGCAGGACCTGAATCGCCTGACACAGATTTCTGTCCCTCTTCCATCGAGAAGAGGGCCAGACGAGAGCGTCTCAAGGGAAAAAACTCACAGTTGGCACAAGTAGTTCCCTCAAGAACTGATTGTGCTTGCTCTGAGCCCAAACAGTAAACGCACAAGTTGTGTGTGTCAATATCTTAGACACAGATCCACACACTTGAAGCATATTTCACATGATTACCTTTTGAAGTTTTCAGGTTGAAGCTTATAAACAAAACAGTCCCAGAAGACGAAAAGAAGATGACATGTTCTCTAGGCGCCCCTTTTATACTTCCCTGGTCGCACTAGTAGCAAAGAGTATAGAAGAACAAGAGGCGAAACTCTGATGCTTTTTTGGTAACAGCCACTAGGTGGCGCTTCGGTACTGCGACCGCCATTTTGGGGTGAAGATTCCAACTGGAGTTACTGGACAACAGCACACATAACAGTTTTTCGAGGTAGTTTTTTCTTGCGTTATTGAGTATTTTTCCATTTTATGCAACTTTACACATTTATTACTATTATTAGTTACCAACTCCACTAGGCCTGAAATATATTTTGTACATTTTAATCCCCTGGATCATGCTACAAACATGATGATCATATAAAACATGATGCATTGCTGTGTCCGTTATCCTATAATTGACACTTTTGGACAGTGGCTGTGTTTTTTTGTTCTTATATTAATCTAATGGCCATTAATATAAGAAAGTACTGCAACCCCCCCCCCCCCCCCCCCCCCCCAAAAAAAAAACAGTTTACTGTAAAGCTATTCTATTGCTGTTATATATTTATTGTCCAACATTTACATTTTAGTGCAATTACATTTATTTGCTGAATTCATTTATTTCATTGATAACTTATTTTTGTATGTAACGTTATGTGTACCTCCTGGGAAATGGTCTAAAGCCTCGTACACACCGGGACAAATATCGGCTCGCGTTATTCGTCAGCGTTTTTCAACACGTTTTTTGTGTTCACACCCAAGCGTTTTTCACCGACGATGAGCCGAGTGAACATGCAAATTCATTCCTTGACATTAGATGGCACTAAATACCCCGGTCCACAAAGTGCTTATGACACTCGCTTGTCACTCAGAAGAAGAGAGCAAGTTTGCCGTTTGTCATATAGTTCTTTATTCTCGTTGGTGTCTCTTTATAAAGACACCAACAAGACCAGCAGCTCTACATTCATCTGGCCTTGCATCTTCCTCGTCTTATTTCTTCCCGGCAGAGTGTAGTAGACGCTGTATATCTTTTTCGCCATTACGTATATGTGCTCGGCAAGACCGTTTTGTGTTTGAGCGCCCCCAAGTTGTGTTTTACTGTAACTTCAGAAGCTCCAGACACGTGAGCAAAAGCGCCAATCTCATTGGTCGGATAGTTTTTGACGCGGCGCGTCAAACCAAAAAGACGAACCTGAGGCGTTTTAAAACAAATTACGCTTTTACGCGTGCCGTTTTACGCGTTGGTGTGCACACTTACATTGGCGGCCATTGTTTAGTCATGAGGCGTTAAACGTTGGCGAATATCGCACGCCTTAACGTTATAACATTATGAACTTATATCACTTTATTCTTACCTGTCACACTTAATGTGTAGAGAGTAAAACAATTCATTAAATCCTTGAACTTCCCTGTCAAGTTATGTGGGGGGAAAAGCCTGATTAAGTAGCAACTTCTTTTTAACTGCTATAACGTTAACTGTTGTGTGTTAAAATAATCACCTAATTATTTCAACCTAAAAATAACCTCTGCACTGGACTAAATATATATATAATATATGACTGCCGAGTCGCTTTCACCCCAAAATGGCAGAAGCGTAGCGCTGCTGCGGGGCGCTGGTGTTGCAATGGAACATTCTATTGGCTTTCATTTCTTGTCAATATACGTTATTTGCTAGTAGTGACGTCATAGGCTATCGCCAGTCAATATCGATTGCTGTGATTGGATAGCTTTTCAGACACCAGTTCACGTGAGGGGCGTTCCACAATAGCGTTATCTACGCAGTGCGAGTTCCCCTTCGAAAAGGAACCATTTGCAATTTTTTTATGCGATATTACAATTTTGAGCATAAGTGGATGGAATAAGTGGATTCGCAATTTTGAATGGAAACATAGCTGTTGTGGTCCTATTTAACCAATTTTATTCTGAATATCTTTTAGCAAATAATATATACTTCTTGCTGGTTTACTTAGCTTTAAAAAAAAAGAAGATAAAAATTGTAATATTAAAGAAATATATCAGATTTATATACATTAATAATATTATAATATTTGTTATATTTATATATGTATTTTTAATTATATTATATTTGAAAACTTTGTGTTTTACCCCAATTTTTTTTGTAATATTCTATGTCTGTAAGATATTTTAATATTTCTTTTTTCATTTATATTTTATTAATTATATTATATTTTAATATTTCATAAAAGAAAATTTTATATACCTTGAAAAAGTATGCCTAGTGGGGAACCACTGGTCTGGAAAGATGTTTGTAAACGCAGGAGTAGAGAGTAGAGCAGCTCAGTAAAAAAGTAGAGATGAAAACGAGAATGAATCCTTAATGAGGATCAGGCTAAGAGGCTCTTGTTCTTGACTGCCTAGACATCTCTGTTACCTGTCCCGTCAAGGTTGGGTCACATTGACTCAAATGTTTGATCCAGTTGAACATCAAAGGTGTTTTCTGAAATCTATCATCTTTATTACATTGCTTCTGGTCAATTATCATGAGCCCATTAGCCAACCCTATGTCTCTTTTTTACATTCATACTCTCAATATCTTTTTTCCTCTGCAGTGCTGTGTTCAGAGAGAGTTGGTCAAATCACAAAGACGTATCATGACATTGAGGCAGTTACACATCTGCTTGAGGAGGTGAGAGACACAACATGGTTTGCTTCACAGTCACAGACATAATAGTTGGTGTAAAATACCCCTCTAGTACTTCCGTGATGACATAATAAAAGTCCCGCACATGCTTGTCTTCCTCCGCAGAAAGAGCGGGATCTGGAATTGGCAGCCCGGATTGGCCAATCGCTACTCAAGCAGAATAAAGCCCTGACTGAACGCAACAAACTACTGGACGAACAGCTGGAAATTGCCCAGGAAGAGGTTATAATTGCTTAATTGTTTTTTTTTTTAACTTTTTTTTTGGAATAATTTTTTTATGCCCCTATTCTCCTACACATGTGTGCCAAGCATAATCAAGTGTGACTATACATATGATTTGTTGATCATCATCTTTTTTTTGTGACACATTTATGGTGTTTTTTGTTGTTGTCTTTTTTAGAGCTTTACAGGTCTGGTAAGAGCTGTGTTAACAATTATTTAAAAAAAGTTTTTGGTCAAATGACAGAAAAAATACAATCAGGTTTTAAATGAAATGAGAGTGCACAAATACTGATAATATGTATATTTTTTGAATGAAAATACAAAATGTTCCTTTAAACAGTTGAATTATTATTATTTCGTCTAAAGCAGCATTTTAATTTATATATACATATATATGCACTTAGTGTTTTATATGGAATTTAACACAGTTTCTGGGTGTGTTCTTACAGATTTCTCAGTTGCGTCATGAGCTCTCCATGAGAGACGATCTCCTGCACTTTTATGCCAGCACTGAAGATATAGAGCATGCCACAGAAACACTGTGAGTCTCTCTCTCACACACACACACACACACACACACACACACACACACACACACACACACACACACACACACACACACACACACACACACACACACACACACACACACACACACACACACACACACACACACACACACACACACACACACACACACACACACACACACACACACACACACACACACACACACACACACACACACACACAGAGTGATCAATGACTTCATTCTGATAAGTGTGTCCTCCTCCTTCAGGCTTATACGGAATGATTCGTCCACATCTCTCAGCAGCTACGTCAATTACGACTTTCTGCAACAGAAACTCAAGGGTTTGGAAGAGGAGAACTTCAAATTGCGCACAGAGGTGTGTTCTAATGCGTTAATTACATACATTCACAAAAACAATATCAAAGTTGTGCTATAATTACATGTTTTCACACCCACCACTCTTTTTTTAGGCTAATGAGATAACATTTGAGACCAACAGTTACGAGGAACAAGAGCAACGGCTTATGATGGTGTGTGTGGATGAACTCAGTGAGTAAATTACCCACAATGACCATCTCAT